>JAQGBW010000549.1:0-39085 GCA_034698625.1 Julus scanicus | reverse complement strand
ACATTTGAAATCTCTCTTTTGGTAAAGTGGTCAACTCTTCGTTATTTTGCTGAAGAGAAATGTTGGCCATGAGCAATCAAAAGCCAAAGGGCTTTAGTATTTTCACGGTGAAAACAAAAGGAAAATATGTTGTGTAGTCATTCAGCCATCAAGTGATACTTCATGTTTCGCGTTATAAACATTTGTCATCAATTTCCTAATCCAACCCATTCACAAAAGTTTCACGGACGAATGTGATGGTATTATTTTTAAGCTTCCTACCAGCCTCGAGTAACATAATTTACATAAAATTTACAACAAACGTGAATGTTCAAATAGTTTATGACGATGTTGTTGCCGTTTAATGAGATAAACACTTTTGTAACCATGACTAGCTTCGACTGCTGTTTGATGATTATTAATAATTACTTGTCAATGGCGACTACTGACATAGCTTTATTAATAGATTATATAAAGTTCTCATCTTCAAAAATTAGCCAAACAACTATTGTGTGGTATGGATATGGGTTACACATGAGCTTAAATAGAAAACTCCATTAATATTCTCATCAATCATATTTTCTTTCATGAATGCCGGATGCAAACAACATATGCATCAACTTAAAACTTAATAAAAAAAAAATTATTTTGTTTACGACAGAAACCAGTCTAGATTAAATGATACAAATTGGTATGCTAATAAAGGACAAAAATAGCAAATAGTCTGATTAATACGTCAAATTAAGGACACAGCGTGAAAAATACGACCAACTAAGGTTCATGACTTGATGTCACATGTGTCCTAACTATGTATAAGATCTATTGAACCTTACCTTGCTTGTTGGGTGCAAATTGCATAAGACGGAATATTTTGAAGGTTACCTAATAATTTTTATCACCTTATGTAAGGTTTCGAACCTCCAATTTTTTTTTATGCACTGGTATGGACGTCAGTGGATATAAACTTAACCTGGGTATAATCATGTTATTTGGCCGTGGGGACAGAATACTTTTCCTGAAGTTGGTGATGCAACACTGGTTTCAACCAGAATTTAAATTACACAATTAGATAATCATAAATTTTTGAGGAAGAACATTTACATATTTACCTCTTGTGTACCAGTTATTCTTGAATCATTAATTTTTTTTTTTGTATGACACTTGACATCACTGCTTTTATAGATTATTAATTAATGGAGTTTGTAGTGTTTTTTTTCTTTAAAACACTGGAATTGTTTGGTGTTCTCTCATCACACAATCACAATGATGGTTGCGTATAGTAACAACTGCTACAGTCTCCCAATGGCGATACTATGAACACCAGACTTTCAGTTTTATCTCGTTTATCTGTCTGCTTTTGTAATCTGGACTTACACACTGGCTAAATCCAGTAAAAACAATTAAGTGCAGGTGTACATAATATTGCAATAGTTGTCCAGGTGCACAAAACGAAACAAACACTTTTGTGCGGAGTCAATGCCCACTCTTCTCTCTTTTGTCAAACAGTCAGATTTATTGCACCTGAATTTCTCAAAATGTAAATTTGCTTGTAGATTGTGTAACTATGTATATAGCTATAGCTGGACACATTCAAATTCACACTGTCTTGATTACTGTCGTGTACTTTTAGGAGTATTGCACGATTGCCAATTTGTATCAAGTGTCAAGTGGATTAATTGATAATTCAAAGTTGCACGAGGACAGTTATAAAAAATACGATTTTAGAGTCGTTATTCTCTAACTGATTTTATAGATGGAACCTTTCCAAGATTTAGTTGTTGTTGTTGTTTGAACTCGTGGTATAAAGATGGTATCAGGCACGTAAAATGCATGGCGTTTACCAACCACTGATAGAATGACTAAATTGACAAAGTGGCTGATTGCTGAAAAGTGCATATTTGACAACTGTTTTCGCTATAATAGTTGAAAAAAAAGACGACATGTACATTTGCAGACATCTTAAAATACACTGCTCTCATGCAAATTTGATGATAAACAGGCTTTCTTACATAAGCCATGAAATGTCATTGAATTTGTAAGTGAGGACTTGTGATGATCACAACCATGCCAACCTGCTGCCACACAAATTTAAAATTCTGGTGCTGTAGCATATTATACAATAAATACATTCAGCGTTGGTGTCTCACTCAGCAACTGGCCAATAATGGCTTATCGATCAAAACACACTTTAAAAAAAGTACTTTATGTTGTCTTTGGCCTGTGATAAAACTGTTGCTATATATCGTGTATATTTACATTGTGATGACATGGTTTTCTTGTTTACAAAATATGAAATTGCGTAATGGCTCAAGTGGGCAGTCTGTAAAAGGATGCACCACATTTGCATATACAAAACTAAGGTATGCAAAACTACAGTATATTTCCTATAAAAATCGGTTGTGGTCTATCTAAATAAATAAATTCTTATCGCCACTATACTCTTTTCCCGACCTCAATTTTTCTGGTACATGTATATAAACCCAAGCAAACTGCATTAATAAGACTGTATAATGCATTATTAATTTACTAAAAGAGGTCGTATTAGAACCTTATTATACATTATGGAAAATTGGAATGTATAATTCCTACCCATTAGATAATGAAACGATTCCAATCTATAAACTAAAAGATATCATACCTACATTGGAAGCATTATTTATTTATTTGGAACATTAGAGAATTAGCAATCACATATTGGAGATTTAGTAATAACTTCAAATCACTATTTATAGATTACCTTTAAATAGGTTGGTTGCAATGTTATGGAATTGCCAAACTGAGTTTGTCATCACTATAAAATTGCAATTTTAACATTAGGGGTACTCAAACAGACCCCAAAATTGCACACATGTCTGCAGTTTAATCAGATAATTGGGACATTCTACATGTGCTGCCCCAGTTTTTAAAACTGCATTGGAGCTTTTAGAAGTGCTGGAGAAAAAAGGATTCTATCTTGGCAGGCCTGAGCAAGCTGCATTTGTACCGATTTCACAAAAGACAACTTAAATTGTGGACCTTGAATCCAAAGCTAAGTACGCACCAAACGAAACATTTAGAAACACTAAACATAAACACGAACACAAAGTTTCTAGCGTGTTTCGAAACATGGGTCACAAAATTGTTTCAAAACGCGGAAAAAACACGAGCGCACGCACCTAATACACATTTCTTGAAACATGGCAGACATTCATATTACTTTTGTCACCGACTGTAATTCATGACCTAGGCATGTTGAGTCCTGGACACACCAAGAAGATGTTTTGTGTATGTTTGGTGTTTATGTTTAGTGTTTCTAAATGTTTCGTTCGGTGCGTACTTAGCTTAATGCGCATGTGCACCATATGTGGGCCAAGTGCAGATAGTCCAACTGCCCAAGTGAAAAGTTTGTTTGAGTACCCCTATTGTAATTGACGGTATCTATTACTTATTTATTGTAATTAATTTAATTGGATGTTTCTTAGAACTTACAACAACAATTCATATCCTTGATCTTGACTCGTTTCTGTATATTATGATGAACCATAAAATGACAAAAGGGCCGAGACTTGCGGAACTTTCACCAGTTGCTAAAACAAATCAACATAAGTCATAAATGTTCCTTTCGCTGAATATACATATTTCATAAGCCATCTTTTATAATTATAATACTAATCTTCATTTGTCTTTGAATGTATGCAAGTAATACAAACGAAACATCATGGGGACATTTCCAAAGGATGAAACAATTAACCTCAGGCGTTGACAGAAGTTGTCCTCACAAAACAACTTAAACAAGTCCATTCTTACATAACTAATTTATGGGACACTGATTAAGTATTCCATTCGTGCAACAATTTGCCTGTTCTGGCCCTGGCCAAATGTGACTAGATCGAGCAATAAAATTGAAAAACATGTTTTATCTCAATTATGTTCTATGCCTGGGACCTCCTTGGCTATTACATAATCAACGGGGCTTAGAATGACGCCCACGTGATCTAACTATTAAAACAGCTAGCATTAACACTTTTCGTAAACAAGGTTGAATAAAAAAAATATAGCCATTGAAAATGACTTTACTGAGGTTACCATATGCCTTTGTCTATTTTTTATTTTTTTTTTTTCAATGTAGAAATTGTGTACGGGTTAAGGTTGTGCAATGGTGTCATTGACTACACAACCTAAAGTTGAAACTCAATGTATGATTTCAGCTGCTCAAAGCACCGAGGTTGAAGCCCGGCTAACTTTGTTTTTTTAAGTGTCAAACATTTACGAACAGTTTCTGGATAGGAGCCAGAAAAAACACAAATTATGGATTTAATTCGCATGTATGCCACTTCAGTTATCAATACTTAGGAACCAAAACATGAGTTGATTTTTAAAAAAAAAAACAGAAAAGGTTTTAGGAAAAATATAAATCGTTGTAATCATTTTATCACATTGAATTCCAAGATCCCAGGACATGGCAAGTACATAAAGTGCTATCAAACCTGTGATGGCAGTACAGGGTAATCTGGTACCAAATTACATTTAGCAGATGTAAAACTTAACCGAAAAAGCTCTAAAAATGTGGATCCATTTCACAAGACTTGCTTTCGTTAACGTTGTTTATTAGCCAGTCTAGTCAGACATCGAAATTCGTATTGGGGTGTTGCCAAAACTCGTACGTATAACGTCGACGTAGTTAACATTTTAATAAAAGATGACATCAGCTTTGGGTTTAATTGGGCTCATTAGTAACTCCATTTCTGTAGGGGCCCATTCAAAAATGACGTCCTCGAAATTACTTAAAAAATTGCTCCCCAACCTTTGTCCGCACGGTGTTTATTTTATTTTTATCCCAGACTTCCCCACCCCTCTCAAAGACGTCATTAATTTTTGGCAATTCCATTTCAAGGCCCTTACTGTTAATTTTCAAGCTCCCCTTTCACTACCAATTCCACGGTAAAAACGCATTTTTTTGTGCATTAATAGTGCAATTTTTCTTAGGTAAAATTTCGATTTTCAAGATAAAAAACGCATTTTTTCTGAAGTAAAGGTGTGATTTTTCTTTGGTAAAATTGCTATTTCGATTTCACCTGGGCCAATTTTCGGCTCTGCCTGGCCCTAAATAATACTGGCGATCCTAAATATATGGCCAAAATAGTCCACCCTAAGATTCTGGGCCTTATTCCCCTTTTCTTTCCCATCCCCCCCCCCCCCCCAAAAAAATGGCCTTGACGTCCATAATGGGTTTTACCCCTCCTACCCCCTCCCCTGTCCACATGTCAGTAGACCCTCTCCTATCCCCCTCTTGAGGACGTCCTTTTTGAATGGTCCCCAAGGTGATCCATAAATCATTGCTGAGTACTTGCAGAAACAAAAAGGCAATACGGTTTAAAATCGATTTGTACAAGTTGATATCTCAACCTTGGATTGCTATTTTTTCTTTCTTTTTTCTTCTTATTATTCACCAATTGGTGAGTGGCAGTGCATCCTTGTCCTTTAATCAACTAAAAAAAAAAGGCGTGCTTCATGGCCATGGCACATACGGTGCATGCACTCGTTTTTGGGCTTTTATTGTTGAAATGCTGACTCACAATGGTGGATAATTATTATTCGATCTATTCGCTCATTGTGTTACTTGAAAAGTCTTTCACAAAATAAAAAAAGATGCAATTAACGCTGTAATTTAATTTATATACGGTTTCCCACGTGTGCGCGGCTTTATTAAAGAACATGACGTCACTTTCAGAAATGTGGAATGGCAGTTAGTTTGGAGGGTGAATTTTACATGCTCTTTTAAGGTGCGCTTGCACGTGAGAGAAACTCTCGAGAGCAGTTCTCAATGTAGCACGTGCAAAAATGCGCATGCTACTTTTCGAGAGCTGACACTATACTAGCAGCTCGCGAAATACGAACCATGTTCGAATTTTGAGAGCAGCTGTCGAGATGCTTATTTATGTTTAGGTGAGTTTCCACCTGAGATTAACTCTCGCGAGTTACTCGTCATATATACATCTCGTATTTTACAAAATTTCACAAACTTATAGCTTTAAACATTACTGTCACTGATAGCAGCTCGCGATATACGAACCATGTTCGAATTTTGAGAGCAGCTGTCGAGATGTTTAAGGTGAGTTTCCACCTGAGATTAACTCTCGCGAGTTACTCGTCATACATCTCGCATTCTACAAAATTTCACAAACTTATAGCTTTAAACATTTAAAAAACCCCTAAAGATAAGCATCTCGACAGTTGCTCTCAAAATTCTAAGATGGTTCGTATTTTGCGAGCTGCTATCAGTGACAGCTCTCGAACAGTAGCTGTACTGAGAACTGCTATTGAGAGCATCTCGAGAGTTTCTCTCATGTGGAAACGCACCTTTATGCATGCATCTCAAATGATGCAATAGCCGCATTTTTCGTGTGGGGTGAAGGTTAACATTTCTTTCGTTAATTGACTCCACATCAGCATTTGGGTGAGGTCTAATGACATGGTTTACATCGTTGCATTGGGGAGCAAACTTTCCAAATTGTTGGAAAAAATTTACGTAACATCCCATTGGCCATCAAATTCCACAAAACACGTGCACCATCTTGTAAAGCATTCATCAGACAATCTTTACAAATCTCAGCACGTAGACGTCAACCGGTTTCTTGTCCGATTTTTCCATTGCATGGGATGAAAAAAACTACATTACATATCCTACGAGCTATTTGATAAAACATAAAAAAATGAATTTTTAGCTTTTTAGGAATTAATTTCCAAGTCATGTGCCTCGCGTACGAGGACTTCCCCGAGTCACCTCAATGTCATCTTTCAGTAGGCCTTGATGGTCATTTTAAACTTTGCTAACATGTCGATGTATTCTCGACCTAACCAAATGACAATCGTACATTAACAGCTATATACAGTGGTCAACCTAATTGATGGGACACCAGTAAAATTTCACAAATTGACAAAATAAAAAAACTTAGCAACTTTTCATTTGTTATTATACCATTTTAATTAAATAAATAATGACAATCACTAAACCAAAGTTATTTATATTGATAAATTTCATTATAACTAAATGAAAATGGAAAAAAAAAAAACCATTTTTCACATGCAACATAAGTGATGGGACACTATCCAAAATATACATGTTAAATATTGTATATGACTAATTAATAATTAGTAGGATAGTTTGGATAGTGTCCCATCACTTATGTTGCATGTGAAAAATGGTTTTTTTCCCCTTTTCTTTTAGTTATAATGAAATTTATCAATATACATAAGCAGCTTTGGTTTAGTAATTGTCAATATTTATTCAATTAAAATGGTATTATCACAAATGAAAAGTTGCTAAGTCTTTTTATTTTGTCAATTTGTGAAATTTTACTGATGTCCCATCAATTAAGTTTACCACTGTGTACATATATATATATATATATGTTTAGCGAGTTTTAGACTGCATAAAAAAAACATGACGGTCAAGAAGGGAAGGAGTACTTGTTTCCGATAGGCGTTTTTGTCTGGTCTATTTTTGAAACAGAATCCGGCCAACTCAAGGGTGAAATGCACCCAGTATTGTCTCGACAAACATGGTCAAGTATAGTTTTTTATCGCAGGATTTCCACACAATATATTATGGAAATGAGATTGGAGAAGTACATGGCCTCTCAACAAAGTGTCATTGCTTGAATATGTGTGGCATCTAGCTCACAACATGCTCAACAACCCCGTGTTCTGTTTTTATTACTTGGAAATATTGCGATGAAACTGATACCGGAATAACTTTAGATAGGGAGGCCAAATCTAGCCGCCATGGACGATGATCTGGAGATGGTCAAGGGCCACGAACGTCTATTAACAGAACAATAAAGTACAATGACCAGAATGAAAGTGATGTTGGTATCAAGCGATTGACCCGTCCCCAACCTGTTGATACCAACCTTTGACCACTAGATAAACATTGACACCACTTTCTTGGGACTGGAGGAAATATGCAGTATCTATAGGTCACTCAGAACTATGTATACAGTCATTGTCAAAATTGTAGCATACTGACGTAATTCACGTTGTTCATATCAAGAGTTCCAAATTATGACAAAGGGGTCCCTCAAAAAGGACGTCCTCAAATAATTTTTTAAAAAAAAGGGGGGGGGGGGATTCTGCTGGCATGTGGACAGGGGGAGGGAGGAAATTAAGCCATTATGGTGCTATTTTTCAGATTTTTCTGTTTAATTGAGTTCTAAAAGTCAGTGAAAAGGGTAATGGACACCAGAAGAAATGTGTCCCCTGTCCCAAATGCTAACTTTTAAAACCTTGGGAAAGTCGGGAATTATGCTTAACTTTGTGTTAAATAACAATTTTATGCTGGAATTTTCCTTCGAGGTCATGGAATGTCCAGTTAATCAGAAAAACCTGGACAAATTTCGTGGAATTGGCAGCAAGGTGGGTGCTTGGGAATTTATAGGATGTGCCTTTGTATATTCCAACCGATTTTCTGGACACCCTACTTTAAAAAAAAAAAAAAATTTTGGACGTCTATAAGGGAGGGGAGGGGGGTCTGGGCTAAAATGGACACCATGTGGACAGGGGTATGTATGGAGAGAGTCAATTTTTAAGTGAATTTCGGGGATGTCCTTTTTGAATGGCCCTCAAACTACAATAATAAAACGTATACGTTCGCGGTCGTAATTTCTGGACACCCTACTTTTCAAAAAGTCGTAAGGTACTATGTAGTGGGATTTTTAAAAAACTTTCAACTTATGATTTTTAAAAGTCCATGTTTACGGAAACTCGTACTTTATGGAATAAACAAGTATGTCACCATAACATGTTAAGTACACGACAAGTTCCAAAATTTGACCACTTTTGATCTATTCTCCTATCCAATTACTACATATACTGAGTTTTAAATAAAAATTAAATTAAAAAGTAACTTTAAATGGAACGACGCAGTATGGAAAAGTATTTTCGATACGTTTTAGTGAATGAAAAAAACCATGATTTTTATAGTGTATACGAGCGATCGTATAGCATAAACAAGTTTGACTTTTTGGACTAATAACTGAAATTAAGTGGGCTGGAAAATACATCATCATTTTCTTGTTATTCTACTCTTCCATGTCACTAAACGCTCGTTGAGCAATACAGTGTAATGAGCGCAACACTTTTTAAACTTTATCTTCCTTCTATTGTTTTAATAAGATTATTATTATACCAAAAATAGCCACTTCAGCAAATTTGATTGACGAAGGAAGTGTAAGACCTTTAATTTGTCCATACTGTTTTTCGTCAAGATAAAGTTCCCAGACTATTATTTTATTAGCTGTAAAGGTATTAGCCTTAAAAACAAACTAATTAGTCACACGTGATGATGTAACACTAGAATACTCAAATGTTTCACAATTTCACATCTAAGTGTTTTTGTTGCAAGTCATCGACGTATTGACTGTCCCATACAATAATAGAGGCTCAAAAAACCCTTTGGTGCCAATGTTAAGTTGTTGTTGTTGTTCGTTAATTTAAAAAAGAAATATTATGTACTTGTTTAATGCTTGAAACTTTGGAAAAAGAAGTTGATAACCACATGAAGTGTTTATCGTCTTTAAAATAATAATAATAAAAATTAAAAAAAGCATTCCGTGACTTATTTGAACGACTAAAACATTTGGATTATCATTTGAGCGTGCAGTTATTAGTTATCTGTTGGGAGGGGAGCGTCATAATATTTCTAGATTAGTCAGGGCATTCAACTCTGAAACTTTTTTTTTTCCAGTACATTACACACGGACAATCACGCAAATAACAATTACAGGGGGCTCCGGAATGACATCTAAAAGCAGGGTGATCTTGATGAGATATTATATCAGAAGTTATTAATTGGATTTCAAACACGGGTCAGAAGTACAGAACGGGATGAGGTAGCCATTATGGACGTCCACTAATGATGGTATTTTTCAGGTTTAGATTTGTTTTGTTTAATTAAGTTTTAAGGTGGAATTGGATACCAGAAGAAATGTCCCCAGTCCCAATTGTACTTTCATTTTCAAAACCTCGGGAAAGTCGGAAATTATGCCAGACACCAATTTTATGCTGGAATTTCCCTTCGAGGGCAGGAAATTTCGGTTAATCAGAAAATCTGGAAAAATGTCGTGGAATAATAAGCGAGGAAGGATGCTTGGAAAATATATAGGATGGGCCTTTTTTTGTTCCAACAGATTTTATAGACTACCTAGAACGTCTATGAGGGGAGGGGTCTATGCTAAAATGGACATCACGTGGACAGGGGGTAGGAGTGGAGGGGGGGTCAGTTTTTAAAAGAATTTTGGGGACGTCCTTTTTGAATGGCCCTTAAGGCGGGGCTAAAACCTATACCTGCCATGTATTTTTTTTTTCAAATACAGATTTGGGCAAAGTAATACAACTATGCACAATACAAAAATTGTATTATGATCAACCATATTAAATGAACCAAATAGAAAAAAAAAATTTAAACTTTACCCTGTAGATTTTTTAAAAAAAAAAAAGTTTTTCAAAACGTGTAGTTCATTATTTTGATTTGAGGTGAAAGTCGAAAAATCCATTTATTTTAGGCGTTTTACTGAAAATATTCAGATAACACCTTATCTACATGGTAGTTTATTTTCTACTTAATATTAAATTGCGGAAATATATTGTAAAATATGTGTATTTTTTCAAATTCTGTGTTTGAAAAAACACATGGCAGGTATAGGGCTTGGATTTGACTTGTGCACCTCCTTAAGCCTTGAGTATTCAGTCCAATACACTGTCTCTAGTTACATGGAAACATCGTTTTCGCCTACATCTGGATACATGTGACCAAAAAAACCGTATGAATTCGTGTGGTCAATAGTTACGTATATTATTCGTCAGCTGAATATTTTTTTATCCAAATATTTACCTAAAATGTCGCTTCTTAAAGTTCCTTCCTCATGTGTACATTGTTAACATTTAGTGCGTTTCCATATTGTTATTGTTAGTAAAATGAAATGATACATTGTAAAAGATATTTTAAGAAATTTATTTTTTCTTAGAATGAAAGTTTTTTTTTTGCTGGTGGTCTTAAAATTTTCGACAGACTTAACAAAAACATTTCTGAGAGGAAGGTTAGGATTCGGAATGTCACAGTCCCTGCTATACACACTTCTAAAACAATTCCCAAGTTTTATATCAGAAATTATGGAAACATGACAGGATATCCTGTATCAACTAGTTTAATGGCAAATTTCTAGAGCAGATGTATTTTTGCCTCATCCTGTATGTTGATGTGTGAACTTCTGCATGAATTCTGTTACAGGAACTGACTAATGCGCAGTATTTTGAAGTTAACCAACCGCAACTTTACAAACAACTGGTTAAATCACTTGGATTAACCTGTTGGTTGTTTGGCACAACAATAGCCAATGTTTTGTGGAAATCAAGAGGAGAATGGTGGCACTCGCGCCCACACAATATCTGAAAATGTCACTTGAAGTCTTTTATAGTGCTGCTATACATACGTCCCAACTCGACATTAACAGTTGTACCGTACCCTGGATGTCAGCCAAATATAGAAAATAGGCATTGTTTGGAATTAAACTAGGTACAAGGAACAGGCCAGTGGCCCGCCCTAAAGGAGAAAACATCCTGAGTAACCTTAGCCTGAATTTGGAGGGCTACGTGCAGTTTTTAAGGGAGACCACCAGACAGTGTTGTGGAAGATGTTTTTTCAACACGGAACACGAAACTTATTTAAGCTTTGTTCGAGAAAGTTGTTTTGGCTACGTGATTAGCAATAAGGGGCCATTCAAAAAGGACGCGCCCTCATATTCCTTAAAAAATTGACCTCCCTTACCCCCTGACCACATGGTATCTATTTTAGCCCAGACTTCCCTCCTTAATTTGTCCTTAATTTTTTTTTGTGGAAAAGCAGGGTATCCAGAAATTTTTTTGGAACATACAAAATCCCATCCTACAAATTTTCAAGCACTACTCACTAACAATTCCAAGACATTTTTCCAGACTGTTTCTGAAAACGGTAATTTCCTGACAGGGACACATTTCTTTATTCTGGTGTCCATTTCCCCTTTCACTGGCCTTTAAAACTTCCTTAAAAAATGTAGCCTCCCCCTTACCCCTGCGTCACGTGTTCCCCCCCCCCCATCACCTAATAGACGTCCTTAATTTTTTTTTGGAAAAGTAGGGTGTCCAGAAATATTTTTGGAACATACAAAATCCCATCCTACCAATTCCATGACATTTTACCAGATTTTTCTGATAAACAAATTTCCTGACCTGGAAGGGAAATTCCAGCAAATTAGTGGTTAACAAAGTTTGGCACGATTCCCGACTTTCCTGAGGTTTTAAAAATTGAAATAAGTTTGGGACAGGGGATACATTTCTTCTGGTGTCAATTTCTCCTTTCACTGACCTTTAAAACTTAAACAGAAAATCCAAGAGCTAAAAAATGCCATCATTAGTGGTCGTTCACAATGGCTATCCCCCTCACCCCATTTCGTCCTTTTTAAATGGCCCCTAACCATTTTTTTTTTTACTAACTGGTGACCATGGGGTCAGTTTGCAGTCATATCTGAACAATGGCAAATAATCAGTAACACTTTTAAAACAAACTACTAACTTTCATTATCATTTGCTCATTATTCGTTTATATAGATTAGAGGTTGTGGCTTTGTGCACTTTGTGGTGTTCCACAATTATTTCCCAGGCAAATACCACTCCCAACTTACACATTCATACTTTTGAGTATACTATATCCAATCTAACTATATATATATATATATATATATAACTCGATGTCCTTACAAGCACAAGTGGCCTTGGGCGTCGCTAACTACACTAACTAACCATTAGTTTGTAATGTCCATTGTTAATCTGTGATTAAAAAATACTCAGTGAAGGTAGGTTTCCTTTGATGGCCAAAAAGCAAATTTATCGTCATGAGTTTTATGCTCGAACACGATACGCACAGATTTCAATATAGGCATAAAAAAAACTCATCGATTAACCTAAAAAAAAAAAGACTACCAGCCGGAAAATTCACAGGGATTCTTTTCAAGGCCTAACCACGAATAAATGTTTAATGCAAATATGAATTAGTCGCAAACACGCAAATGAGCAAACATACCCATACAATGGTTTCCTCCTTTGCAATGCAAACAGGCGTATACACACACTCCTAACTACTTATTATAGCCGTACTATCGAGTCACAATAAACTGGAAGGTTTTATTTAGGGGTATAGCCTCACGTCGATTTGCCCCCATTTATTTGGGTTTGCACCATCGCCAAATAACCAATCGGAGGAAGTGTGGATTTTACATGTTTATTTACATGTTTATTAACGCTGTAATTTAAATAGTAGTGTACTTAATACCTATTCTACTGTAGAATAGGCCGGAAGTACACCAGTGGTTTTTTTTTTTACAATAACTGTGCTGCCAATGGGCCCTAGATATGCCAAGGAACTTTGGTGAAAGGGTTAAAATTCGCTAATCTTCATTATGCATGAGATTTCTGCCATTAAATTTCTCTCTAAATTTCATAAATTTATGATATACAGAAACTAAGTTTTATAAAGCAACGAAAATGTTCCCTTTATGTTGCTGGAAATGGCTCAGCTTGGTCCCTTGACTCCCTTGTGTACAATTGAAAATACATTTTTTTACAGTGTTGGGCAGTAATTGAGTACAATGAATGAATTTGAGTAACGAGTAAAAGAGTATCGATTACAAAGAGTAATTGAATGTAACTACTCAAAACGTATGAGTACAATACACTCAATTACAAAAATGTACTCACAATGGGTGACTGAGTATTAACGTGTAATCTAAAATTATGAGTACCAATGACCAATGTAGTCGAGTATGAATAGAAATACTTGTAGTCAATAATTGAGTACCCTGAACGATACTTTTGCAATCCAGCACTCAATCAGACTACTCATTTCGTATGATGATTACTGTGGAGTACGCGATTCCAATGTACTCGTAATCGGTACTTTTGCTCATGAGTGCAATTTGCTAGTCTGATTACTCATTTCACATGACTGTTTAAATGTACTCTACTCGTACTACCAAGATTTCACTGCAATCGTAATCAGTACTCATACTCATGAGTACAATTCGCACAACTCTTGAAATTATTTTCTGTATTTTATGAAATTTCACGACTTTCCGATAAACAGAAACGTTCTATTGTATAAAATAAAACAAAAATGTCCACTTTGGGATACTGGATTAGTAGTTTGGTACCATGTTATTTCAACCGGTGAGCCGCGACAATTTTAGGCCTTGTTTAGTGTGCCGTGCGCTGAGAAAGTTTGAAAAAAACACTGATCTATGTATATACATATATACAATGTCTAAATATGGCAAAAAGGTTGAGAAATCGTTAACTATAAGGAAATGTCACTAACCACTATATTAAAAAAACTGTTCGACCCAAATGAGGGTATATTTAATTAGCTACGGGCTCGTATTTTCATCAGATGAACGCCTATATTGGTGAATAATAAGGCTATTAATTGAGCCTGTTCATATAAATCATTCAGATTCTATAACATTTGGACAATTTCCATAATAGTGAAACTTGTAATTACTTTCAAGGTTTGTGGCATTATTCCAAGAAATCTAGTAGAATGCAAAAGGTGATCGGTTTGCGGCGGAATTAAAGTAAAGAAAAAAAAATTGTGACGAAAGAAGCTGCATGCATTTTAACCAGATGAACGAATACAAAAAAAAACCATGTCTTGATCTTACGAAATCAAATTAGCATCCGCCTTTCTGACTACATTATTATTGTGGTCAAGAATGTTAAAATGTTCACAAATTAAAATTTTTGATTTTACGTCCATGCATGGGTAGTTTTAGGTGAACATATCCTCTAATTTGGAACTTTTTCAAAGGGTTATCATTTGGGTTTTTAAATCTGGTGCTTGACCATCCTTTATCACACAATAACATGTATAAAACTGCATTATTCGTATGCAAAAATAGGTATGCATGGCGATAAGGGGCTATTAAAAAAGGACGTCCCCGAAATTCCTTAATTTCATTTTTAATTTTTTGTTGTTGAAAAGTAGGGTGTCCAGAAAATTATCAAACATACAAAGACCCATCCTATAAATTTCCAAGCACCCGCTTCGCTATCACTTCCACGACTTTTTTTCCAGATTTGTCTGATTAACGGAAATTCCCTGACCTCGAAGGGAAATTTCAGCATAAACTTGGGTTTTTAACACAAATTTAGGCATAATTCCCGACTTTTCCGAGGTTTTAAAAATTTAAGTACGTTTGGGATTGGAGGACACATTTCTTCTGATGTCCATTTCCCCTTTTACTAATTATAAAACTCAATTAAACAGAAAATCCATAAATACCATCACGTGGACGTCCTTAATGGCTTCACCCACATATACATACGTGACCTTTTTATATACATCTTCTGAAGAATTATTTTAATTACACCTAAAGATAACCTCCGTAATAAATATGCTGGTCACTATATATATAGGTATGGCTGAACAGCCTTGAGTGGTTGGAATGCCATGCAGTCACCTCTTTGAAGACATAATGGTCATCGTTGGATATAAAAGTAACAAAATTACACTGAAGCAAACAAGTTTTGACTGTCTGCAATTCCATATTTTATCTGTTTTCTAAGAAGTACGACATTATTTGTAAACAGTGTTTAATATCGAACGATCAGCGGTTTTTCCATGATCTGGGCTATAAGACGCCCTCGCCTGATCAAAGGGTAACATGGAAGAGCAACAACAATAAAATCATAAATAACCCTGCGAATGGCTGTAATGAACGAATAAACGACCCTGTTTGCTGCCTAGCTGCTTAATCCCTAAAAATAACAGCAATTAAAATGTGACTAATAATTCTGTGTAACATCAATGCCTACTACTTCCAATGTCGACATTTTCGAACGCCAGATTAAAGTAGGCCTAAGATGGTGTTGGCCTTTGATTTCCTACAACCTATTCCTATGCCATACACGACATCGTCAAATGCAAGACGAATTTTAATACAACAAGCCTACTCATAAAATGCCAATCTTTTCGTCAAGATGGCATTTTTATGAAAACATAAGTCGTTCTAGAATTAATGTGGCCTTCGACCAAAGCGCTCTCAATTTCTAAATGAAGTCCATTTCACGTCAAAAATCCAGGGAATATTCAATTTGAAAAAAAAAAAAAATGGAAATCGGATGAAATGGCAGTCGATATGGAATTTCAATTAAAGTCTAGCCTATAGCCTTGAAATCAATAATAAAAATTGGATCACCTATAGAGAATATCGAAAGTAGGGCGTGATAAATGGTCATATCTAAGTATATGTGTGCGTGTTCTTGTTTGGCTCAGCTCGGTGGTCGATCGAAAATAGTTCCAATTTGATCGAGAACTTTTCAAGTCTAATGTCATATCTAACACCAGACAACTTTATCGGAATTGTGTTGTGACTGATCAGTTTCTGGGTTAGTATACCAAAATGCTCGAACTGACCTGGATTCATTAGCCCAGATTCTTACACACACCACTGTATATAGTGCGTCATTCTAAGAGGCCTCATTTTCAAAAGAACAAAGTCTGTTAAAAAATACATGTTTTTCACCCCAAAGAAACTTTCAAATTTCAAACAACTTCCTCATTTTGTACATGATAGTCTATTATTAGCTGTTGTAAGCCTAGTTGAAAGTCAATCCTTGACCACTGCTATTATTTCAATTAGGTGACAAAATCAGGGTGAAACTTCCAAAAGTATGGTTTGTTCACTTTTGGGACACTTTTTATAAAATCAAATTTGAGTACATATACTATACATACTTTCTGAAAAAACACTACATGTGATGGGCGTGTTTATTCTCGATATTGTTATAGTACGATGATATCATATTCAAATGTAAAATTAACAATTTTGTATGAGGTCATGGCAGGTTTAATGTTGAACAACTAAGTATAAAGTATATTTTGATGTTAACAAGCAAGCAGTCGTACTTTAAAGGTGTGACAAGAATACATAATTCAGTGCCCTGAAACCTTGAACTGAGAAAGTCAAACTACTATTTATTACAAATTACCTAATTTATAGGATCATACATTACATGCTTAACTTTTATTAAAAAAATATATATTAACAAGATTATCAGAATACAGTAAAACCTCTCTAAACGGATCCTGCGTAAATGAATAACCTCTCTAAAAGCATAAAATGTGCCGGTCCCGACTTGAGACCCGTGTATTCAAATGAACCTGTCTAAAAGCATATTTTTCACCGGTCCCAAGAGTATGCTTTTAGAAAGGTTCTATACTGTGTCTGAATACTGTTAATATTTTTAGGGTAGGTTATTATAGTCATCCTGTTGTTATCTAAGATGGTTTTTTCTCATCCTATGAAAAGATACTAATTTCCATTGTTTTCCTAGTAAATTTGTAACAGTAGCTAATATTAGCCCTATTCTATTGATCTGTTTTCGCGTGCTGCTGACAGAATATTTATTCTGGGGTTCTGACCAGATTCAGCTGCTCCAGTATTCAATTTGTGTGTCATTGAAAAAAACAACCTTCTACTTCTAGGTGAGCTATTTTTAAAATTATAATTTGTTTCCAATCCAAAAACCACCCCCAGATAGCAAGCAGTCTGTGCAAATGCATCCACCAACTGCCAAAATGAGGAGGTTAATGACCTCAAACCTAGCACTTTGACACTTTGCTGGGCCACTGGCTTCATCGTGTGTATGTGTATATATTCACGTACGTCTGAACATAAAACCTCCCCATAAAATATTAACGGGTTAGTTACCAGTTATTCCCATGGAATTTGTTCGGGAACATGTATTTGATAAGTAGTCACATTTTATACATTTAACAGGACCATATGTTAAATGTGGCATTGTCCTGTGATCCAGAATGGTAGGATAAAAATCATAAAATGTGATGATTTGCACAATTTTTTGCTGATGTGCATTAACTAAAGATTTAACCAGCCTCAAGATGGCGAGATCATATGTATAGTATATCTGAGATGCAACTTGCAAGAATGTGGTTATTTTTGCATTTTACAAGTACATGTAACAATGTATATGCGGACGTGATGGGGCAATTGAATACTGTTTAATTGATATTTTTTTTTTTATTAAATTTTTCCCCTTCCCAGCTTATGAATATTATGTGCGAGGTTAAAATAATAAAATATGGCCAAAGGTTTCATTTTACGGTGAAGCTCTCGGTTTTCGAGTTTTTATCTTCAGTGGACCAATAAGAAATGAATTTCAGAAAGTTCAAAAT
This sequence comes from Julus scanicus, assembly GCA_034698625.1. Taxonomy (NCBI): domain Eukaryota; kingdom Metazoa; phylum Arthropoda; class Diplopoda; order Julida; family Julidae; genus Julus; species Julus scanicus. The sequence continues at coordinate 20,844 of JAQGBW010000549.1, read as the reverse complement.
TATTCGTTTGGAATGCAAAGCCGAGTTAGTTCTAATTAATTGTATGTTTGAGAGGTCCCGAAATGGGGGCAAAATAATTGACCGTGGTGGCAAGGTGATAAGGTTAGTTAGGATAAGACTATAGAATTCAATAACTATAGGCTTTTTTTGGAAATGGTATACAATTGCGCCATTTAGGAATTTCAAGTGAAATAAAATCGGTCCTAGAATTAGGCTGAAAATTTCATTTTTTTGTATCTTCTCCCAAACCAGAATAACTGTATTATGACAGAGATAAAATTGCTACCCGAGTGGTCCAGGTGAACTTTTACAAAACAAAACCTGTTTTGCATTTTTACGGTCCACTTCCGTTGCACATTAAAACCAAGAAGTAACGTGACCACTATCACGTATATTCAATTTAAATTATTGTGCGGATTTTTTTATATTATCTAGGGCGTGGTTGAATTTTACATCGTCTGGTGCTTTGCCAGCAAGTGCGCGTTAGTTAGTGGTCATCAGATATGAATTCTCAAAGAGTACAAAAAAAGAAGTACGCATTCTAGATTTAATTAGGGTTTTCTCATTATATTTTTTGTAAAAAAAAAAAAAAAAATTACAACTGAGATATAGTAGTATATACTACTTTACGTATGTCAAATTTTTGAATGCGTGTGTGTGGATATTGGAGGACAAAAAACGTCTGATAACAACCGACTTTTTCTTGTTCAGTCTTGGACTACTAACGTCAAACCAAACTTTATCAGGTGAAATTGCTGTAATTTCCTTAAGTTTAATTAACGCAAAAATGCTGTGCATTAATAGGAAGGGAGAGAACTAACTAAAAAAAAGTTGATTGGGTAGTAGCAGAAATAATGGTTGTTACACGTTTTGAGCTTTAACGGTATACAAGGGGTCATTCAAAAAGGACGACCAAGAAATTTCTTCAAAAATTCACCACTTTTCCCCTGTCCATTTTAAACCAGACTCCCCCCCTCCCTCCATCATGGACGTCCTTAATTTTCTTGAAAAGTAGGGTGTCCAAGAAATTTCTTCAAAAATTGACCACTACCCCCCTGTCCATTTTATCCCAGAACCCCTCCCTCCCTCATATACGTCCTTAATTTTCTTGAAAAGTAGGGTGTTCAGAAAATTTCCAAGTACATGTCTAGCTACCAATTCCACGACATTTTTCCAGATTCGTCTGATTAACGGAGATTTCCTGACCTCGAAGGGAAATTTCAGCATAAAATTAGTGTTTACACAAATTTAGGCATCAATCCCAACTTTCAAGACGTTAAAAATTCAAGTACATTTGGAACTGGGGACACATTTCTTCTGGTTCCTAGCTCCCACCCCTTTTTCACTGACCTTTAAAACTCAATCAAACAGAAAATCTTAAAAACTGAAAAATAGCATCATTAGTGGACGTCCATAATGGCTTTCATGACTTTCACACAAAACACATTTTTGGAAATGATGACGCCTCCTACAAAGTCAATGGAGGCAGACCTCGACATCCTTGTCTAGGACCCTGCGGCGAAAAGTGGGGCCTACGCGGCACCACGTGGTGGCCCATAAAATGGCAACATTATAGTTTCCTTTTATCCCTTGCTTTATATAGCAACAGATCGTGAACAACATGAAGGACTCATTAGGTCTTTATGAATTAGGTCAATCATAATGAAAAGGCGTTCAAAGTTTGTTCTGAATAGAAAATTACAGTTGTTGGGCATATAGACTGATACTGATGATGGACTTGATGACCTATTTTTAGTAACTAAGCGATTTAGCATTCCATGGTCAATCACCACCAATGCAATCCAGCATGCGTGTTTAGTTTTACGATAATGCATCGGAAACCATATATATATATATATATTCGTGTCATTAACTAAAGCATGCCAAAATGCAATTTATTTTTCGGAGACACAGACAGACTGTTTGTCATATTTCAAAATAAAACATAACAAGGAATTTTACGACTGTGGCATCAGTTGTGTTTACTTTACCGAAATGCATTCTGTATATTTCGTTATCAGCTGATGATGGTGATGGCTTTTTTGGAGCAGCTTGGAAGGTGAATATTGGCGGTAACCTATTTTCGGTGCTCTCGGTATTTACAGTAGGGCTATTTCGCTTTCTAGGGCATTCGGTCAAAACACAATCCTTGACTTTCTCTTGTTTGCAAAATGTTGATCGATCAAAGTACTGCTACGCTCTTTTTACAAAAAATAGCACTATCCTAGACTTGTGCTATATCGATTAGCTACCCTTTGCCTCATTTTTAGAGGGTGATAGTTTTAGTAATCGTGGTCTTTGTCCGTTTTTGTTTGAAAGATAAGCATGGTATGCAAGGCCTAATTTGATGCCAAACTTTGCTACTGCAACGCATTTTTGGTAACCATGCTACTGGAAAATGCATGATCGTGATTAGACCTTTATACAACTGGGGATCGAGAAAAATCCTTGAACTATTATAAGCTCATGGCAACGTTTTTTTAAGGAAATAAACTAACTGCACGAGCTCATGTCACGTCTCTTATTAACGTCGTCGCATTGCTATAACGCTGTTTCGCGTTATATCGAAACCTAACATTTCTGTGGTATCATCTTTTTTTTTTGTTTTTTTTTTTTTTGCTACTCAGGGTCTGTTAGCTAGGCCTATCAAATACACATTCTCCACCAATGATTGTATCTGAAATTAGTGCATGGTGTAGGTATAAATGTTTGCTTACCTTATGCTCTGTCTTGAGCTAGACACAGATGCAAGTACGATATCCTCGGTATTTTATCACACATATATTTGGATATTTTTCGTAGGCAATCACCAGCTGTTATTTGGGCAAGCAATTCGTCTGCTTTTTTTTTTCCTGGTCCTTTTTACGTAAACATCACAGATGGTTGTTGTTGTCCATGGCGCATCGATGACCAGAATCAAGTTTCTAGTTGGATTGGAATTTTTAAAAAAAAACTAGCTGAGGTGGAATTCCAAACACCTTTCTGCGTGCTTCTCGTCTGTCAGTGTCAACTGTCTCTCTGAAACTACATTTATGAAAATGTAGAGGCAGGGTAAAAAAAAACCACCAGAGATGAGTTGGGAGGAGTCTTGTGGGTCACGTGTCACACTTGCTAGCTTCCAAGTGGCTGGAGCCCAGAGATGCTGCGGAGAGTTAAAGCCATGTGATTGGCGCTGTCATAGAAACTCAAGATTTTTTTCCTTGTGTACTTGCTATTGAAATGCGAAACGATGGTGTTTGGAATGTGTTTATATATCTGTACTGCGTATTATTTGAGTATCATGTTACTGGTGTTCAACTGTTAACGTTTTTAAACGAAAGATAAATAACAATCAGTGGATATGAGCATTATGTTTTTGTCACACATTTTCACTGACAGTATACTGTCTCTTGTCTGTCTTCAAGTTGTATATGAAGGAATTATGCTTTTGATAATGGATGACAGTGATTTATAGATGGTGAAGAGTTAAGAAAACAATGCATAATAAAACTGGTGATAACGATAACATGTTTAGTTTTGTTTTTTGTTTGTGGAAAAAAAACATGTGATGTAAATGGTTAGTGTTTTTCAACTGGTGCACTACAAAGGGTACTCGAGCAGGGTGTCCAACCATCTGGGAAATTGTGAAATGTGCTTGAATTTTAACACCTAAAAATGTTGGGAATAATGCCTGAAATTCGTGTTGAGATACCAGTTTATATTGGGATTTCCTGTCTGCATCTGGGAAATTTCTGTTAATCAGGAGAATTTTATGTGAAACATTCTCTGGAAAAAATATGACTAGTTTGACAAATATTTCGGTAAATTATTGGGCAAGGGGTCCTTGAAAATGCAAGGAATGAGCCTTAGAAAACTTGAAATGTTTCATTTTTTCCAACAAATTTACCGGACAACTTGCCAGGTATACCTTAAGAATTTGGAAAGATCCATACTTTTTAATTTTTATATAATTTCAAACTCTATGCCTTGTTCAAGTGTGCCTGACATTAGTTTTAAAAAGTTAAGAGTAAAGTGTATAACATAACATGATTTGTCATAGCAAAATTGTGTGCCGATGTGGGCTGTAATCATTCCCTAATGTTTCATGCGAAATATTCCGTATTTCCTTCATCTCAGAAATGTATTTTTTTATAAGTTGGCTGTTCTTCCAATTTATTAAACTAAACATTAAATATTTGGTGTGGTTACATTCGAATTGACACTGTATTTTGGGTTATCCTAGGATTTAAATATGTGTCGATGTTACGCAGGATCCAGCACAACTTATTGTTTTAAACCATGTTTTGTTTTCTAGAAAACTATTATTTATTCAAACAATATACATAATCTCCATGTCCAAAATTACTGCAACTTTGATAGGTCAACAACAATATAGGAGATGAAAAAGCTAACCCTGGAAAGGAAAGCTTATTACACCTTATCAGATGCAATAATACATTATTTAAAACAGTGCATAATTCCAAATACAACCTATATCTGATGTCTATGCAAGTTTCACTTATTTCCAATGCCGTTGGATGTTTGGATTTTAATATTCTTTATACTTTGGAAAGGAACCTGAAAACAGAAAAAAACACTGATAAAACAGATAAATGACTCACGTTAGAATCAATAAATGCTTACTTTTCGGTTCACTAGCATGGGCAGCTGATGTTTTAGACGCCGAACCATCGGGTATTCGCTAAAAGAAATAATGGAATAAAACACTGTCTTCAAGCAGTTACTAGAATCTTTCATCCCAAATTGACCAATTTTGCATACCTTGCCCTCTAGCTCACTGGCCCTTACTTTCTTCAGTTGGGCTAAAGCATTGTTAGCATCAATTTCCTGAAATAAACAAATAGGGTTTGAAAGGTTCAGTTCGGATCGAGAGAATTGACTTTTATTTCCAATTTAGTACCTCTTGTAATGGCGGTTCGGACCTTCGGCCTCGTAACCAAGCTGAAAGTATAATTCATAAATTTCATTTCATGACAAACATCACTTTTACAACACATTTTTGACTTGACTTGGCATTGCGGTTTCAGGGTTCCCACATTTCTGGGAAGCCTGCAGATTGTCAGGGGATTTTTTTTGGTCAGGGGATTGTATATAGTTGTGTGAGAAGTCAGGGGATTTGATGCCCAGACCTTTTACTTAAAACACAGGAAGTCTTGTAGACACATAGTAAATCAATCCATCTTTATGAAAAGAAACAAAAAATTTTGGATGATGCAGCCAAAGAATCTCGTGCAATTGAAATGGAAATTGCCGAGCTAAAAAATTCCTAATAATGTAAGTTTTAAGTTTATTTAATAAGTTTGGTTTTCTAACTGTTGGTCTAGGAAAATTCAAAATTAATTCTGGAAAACCTGGTAAAGTCAGGGGATTTTGTTTTGCAATATTGGTGGGAACCCTGGGTTTTACCTTCCCATTCTGAAGGAATTTCTTGGTCAAATTTCTCCTTTTCTGTCGCTTGGAACCAACGGGACGGCCGTCTTTTTCCACTTTGGGGGTCTATTTATCAAAATAAAAATACATTAGTTTTACAGACATGCCCTTAGCTTTTTTAAGTTGCAATTTCCATTTTCAAGGAATGCGCCGTAATATACCTGCTGGTATTTCATAATACGTAGTGCCTAAATGATCCTTTCCCATGATATTTCCTTTCCTTTGTTTCGGAACTAACGAGTTAATAAAAGTACGGATCAACCAGCCTGCTAAACTCCTGCCTTCCTGCCGAGCCATCTACTTATTCGAATATTTTTAATTGATATTTTTATAAAAACTTTCACAGAAACCGGGAACTTCTTCAAGCAGAAGTTAAATATACGAAAAAGCTTACGACGCTCCTACATAAGAACTTTAGAAATGGCAAAAAAGGGTCGTTCATAAAGAGCATAATGTATACAGGGTGAAGCCAAAGTCATACCTTAGCACTTAATGTTGGAATTTGCCTTTATTTTCGTTAAAACACTACTTTATTGATTTTACGCATGAGATTTTAAAGTTTACAATGTTAATAGACATGGTTTCAAATTTGTTTCAAACTTCATGTTTTGATATCAGAATTTTGACCTCAGGTCAATTAACCACTTTAGGTTTGAAAGTTTTGGAACTGTTCTACAAAAACAGAATTTAAGACATGCACCCCAAATTGCTTCTAGAATACACATTTCCTACCAGGTAATGGAAAAAATCAAATAAAATTAAGAATAAGGAATAATTTATTAAACAAAAATAGTAATATGTACAATAGATAGTTACATGTTTGGTTTCATTCATTTCTTTTTTTTTAAAAAGAAAAACCCATTATGTATGACATGTATGAATCTGAACTACAAGAAATGTAAAAATCTCTTAAGATATACACTGTACATTTCAACTCTGCCAGCATTTGAACTAATCACGTGTTCGCATCTTAATCCAAGATTGTTTTGTCAATATTACATTGGAGGATGAGTTTTCCTCTTGTAAATCTGTACGTTTCAACTTTTCGATCGCTTTGTTCGTATGACATTCATCGTGTTCGGTTCCTAACTCCTGAATTGTAATGTTTTCTTCCTTCTTTTGTAGAGTCTCTTTATCAGGCATTTCCTTGGACTTTATTAATAAGGAACGAGCCCATTTCAAGTCTTCTTCCCACAGTTCTTTATTATCCGGATTCAAATGACAGGCCTTAGAAAAACTCCGAATTGCCTATGAAAAAAAAAACTTACTTTCTTATATTGGTAGAGAAAGCTTTAAGTCGATAAACAGGGTTAAACAACAATACCAATTGCACTTCTCCTGCACTAAGCTGGGCCCTACCCAACGTCTGATAAGCCACCCACCACTTCGCACTTAACCTCACTGCATGCTCTGCAGCCTGAATAGCTGGATAAATTTCGTGAAGCTCCATTAAAACCTAACAACATAGTGACACGGATCATTTTTTATATTAGTAAGACATTTTATTTGACACACACTAATAAGGATATACCCCGTACCACAATTGCTCAAATTGCATGAGCTTGAGACCGAGTTGCGTCTCTAGTCCAAGATGCATACCACAGCTGCACAGAGCAATTGCCAAGACTTTCTCAAGACTGGCAAATGTGAGACTCGTCAGCTGTGGTAAGGTGTCATCTCAAGCTTTAGCTTAAATTTGAGATGTAGCTTAGAAGGGATAAAGCTTGGACTTCAGTTTTTTTGACCAAGTGTGGTAAGGGCCATAGTTGCATGATGCATCACCTGTGATTGCATTTCATACAGTTTTTCATCCTCTGGGCATAACTGAATAGCTTCACCCCATTTCTTTAGCGCTTCCCAATATCTGAAACACATGAATAGTTAGTGAATTTTACCACATTTTGATCTGGAAGTTTAGTACTCAGGTGAATATACTGAGGTTAAGTAAAGTCATATCACAGTAGTAATCTAAGTAATCAACATTAAATTTGTTGGGTAATTCACCTTTCATTTGTTGCTAACATACATCCTTCCTCGCGTAATCGGTTTTTCTTCGCGATTTTGTCCTCTAGAGCGATTATTTTTGGTAATCTTAAGAGGATTTCGTGATTGAAAGTAGCGCTGGAATCTTCAACAGCGTTGACACAAAATTTCTTGACAGTTTCTTTACTCACGTTTTCTCCCGCTTTTCGTTTCCAACTGAAACTTGTCATTTCACCATTAAGCTAATTTAAAACGTTGTTGCACATTTGCAGTGTTTAACACTAAAAACAACAATTATTAAAAGACTTTTTAGCAAGCTACGAAATCGTTATTCCATTCCGTCGTCTGCAAATATATTATGCAAATATATAAAAATATTCCGAAAAGAGCCAATGAGAATGAAGTGACTGGTTCTTCTTAGCCAATCGTTGTTCAGGATTCGGTTGCGGCCATCTTGGGAGTCCTACTTTTGATCCAATCAAATTTCAGACTTGAAGTTTAAGCGCCAGACACATGTAGTCTGCAGTTTAAATGTCCGTTGTTGTGTCAATGAATAATAATATTTTGTATTTATAATAATTTAAATTATGGAAAAGGAAAATTCTGACGACCCATGTGCGGTGGAACTTGTGTGTCCTATAATTATAGAAAGTTTAGATGCTAACGGGATCTCTGTTAGGAAAGCAAGTTATAAGAAATCTTCGTTGAGTCTAGCACGAAACGAGTTCAAAGACATCGTTCTGATGATTACGAGTGGTAATACGAATTTACGGTATAATATTCAAGAACTCAACGTTCATAAACGTTTCATTCGCGATGGAAAGGCCACCATCCATCTCCCCAACCATCGAGTAAGAATTTTCATATCTAATTGCGCTCCAAATCAACTGATGGTGTTCCTCAAGACGGTTTGCTACAAGACGCAGGTTACACAGAAAACTCAGGGAATTGTGGATTTCAGAAAGCGCCTTTTATCAGACAAGTCACAGAAATTAACAGAAATTAGTCCTTTGACGGCACAGGATGTTAACGTGGTGAATGGTCAGAAAACTGTCAAACCTTCGTGCCCTGGAGAGACCCCGAATTTAAAACGAAAAAGAATTGAGGAACGGAGAGCAGTGGAAATACCCATTGAAAAAAAGGTCAGTATAAGTGAATTGCTTTTGCAGGTAACATCCGAAGTGTGAACTCTGACCTCTCTGTGTGCTTTAATATTTTAGGTAAATAGTCTCGAGCGCAAATCTAGCATCACCATGAATGCTCTGTTCAATTTTGATCTTACGGAGGAGCAAAAATCTGTACTGAATGCGGTCCAAAGCGGCAAGAATCTGTTTTTCACCGGAAGTGCAGGGACAGGGAAATCTTTCTTGCTGAAAAAGATTGTACGGACACTTCCGCCCGAACCCACATTCGTGACTGCTAGCACGGGGGTGGCTGCTATGCAAATTGGAGGAACCACTTTGCATGCGTTTGCTGGTAATATATTTTGTTATTGACTAGCTCCTTTTAATTCATTTGGAAATTCATTAAGATTTTGTATAATTTTTCATGAGAATTATTGCCCATTACATCAGACATTGCATTGTAAACTGCATTGAAAAAACCTCATACTTTTTAGTGAATTTCAGTTACATCGATCAAAATAATTTTTTTTTTTTTTCAGGGATCGGGTCTGGTTCTGCTACTCTGGAGCAATGTCTGACAAAACTTACTGGAAAAGGAGCTAATCAGAATAATATCCAGCAGTGGAGAAAATGTCGTCATCTCATAATTGACGAAATTTCTATGGTTCAAGGCGATTATTTTGCAAAACTGGAAAAACTAGCACGTATTGTTAGGAAGAGTGATCAGCCTTTTGGTGGAATACAGCTTATTTTATGTGGAGATTTTCTTCAACTACCCCCAGTTACAAAAGACAACGAGAAACGAGTTTTCTGTTTTCAGGTTGGTATAATGAATGAAATGTGTTAAGATTTGAAATTAATTTAGAGCTAAATATCTCAGCATGTTTTCATTGCAGACTAATGCTTGGAGACGATGTATTCAAATGAATATTGAACTTACCAAAATTCACAGACAGAATGATAAAAATCTTATTGATATTCTTCGCTACATACGACTGGGACGGTAAGAGCTTGATAGATTTGAAATTCATCGGAACGTAAATTCACTTGGAATTCATTTTATTGACGAACTTATTCCGTATTTTAGGTGCACTGAAGAGATTTCTGCAAAATTGGCAGCTACATATGACAACAAACTAGACCGTGATGGTATATTGGCCACGAATCTATGCACGCACAATGTCGATGTCAATGAAATCAATAATGAGCGATTGCGGCAGTTAGCAGGTGATAATACTTTATGTACAAGGCTCTGATAAACCAGTTGCTTTTCGAAAAATTGTCTCTGAAATTTATAAAGTTTTGAAAATGTTGCTCAACTATTCATATTATTTTCAATTCAGGAAAATCTATGCAATTTGCTGCCATCGACAGCGATCCATCGCTCTCAAGCGTAATAGACAAGCATTGCCAAGCGGATTCAAAAATCGTGCTTAAAATAGGTACTCAGGTCATGCTTTTAAAGAATCTCGACGTTCAACGCGGACTGGTCAACGGTGCCCGTGGGGTCATCGTTAATTTCGAAACCGGTAACACAGGTTCGTTTTAATGGTTTTCCTGGTGTTATTTCCAGAGATTTATTAAATGCATACTGACCGACGAACCTGTTTTCAGCTTTTCCGGTCGTGAAATTTGCCTGCGGACTAACAACCACCGTCAAATACGAACGGTGGACGATTCGCATGGGCAACAGCTGTAATTTCATCCGTCGGCAGCTGCCTTTGAAGCTGGCTTGGGCAATTTCAATCCACAAAGCTCAAGGAATGACTTTAGATTGCGTGGAAATGTCGCTGGGAAAAGTTTTCGAGTGTGGACAGGCGTATGTAGCTTTGTCAAGGGCCAGGAACCTCGAAGGGTTGAGAGTGCTGGATTTTAATAAGGAATGTATACGTGCCGACCCAAATGTGGTCGACTTTTATAAAGAAATACGAAATACGAAAAATGCAATCAGGTTTTGTTGAACCCTGTAGTGCCCATTATACCAAGATTGTGATGTAATTTATGAACGGCCCCATCTTGTTGATGTCAATTATGGATGACCCTTACTTTGTATTTACAAATGGCGACCAGCAAGCCGAAAGTCAGTATTTTGGATAAACCTTTGAGTAAAGGAAAGACAGAGGTTTGAATAATGTTATTTTTGTATCATCTTTTATTATGCAATATAAATATAAGTCATGTAATGCATTTTTACCCATCATTGACTTGTGTGCCTTGACTGAGACCTTGTCTTTTAAGCCCCATATTTGCTCTTATGTATCCTATATCGATACAACTTCATTTTAATGTTTTATAGATCAATTTGAGTGCTTTTGCACTTCTTTTCTCTGAGATAGTACAATACAGTCAAAATAGGGTGTATTCTGTTCCAGAACTGCAAACTAGGTGAGCATAAATCATGGTTTTGTTGGGTCATAGTACATCTACTTGCTGACAGCTAGCTTAGTCTGGAATGGGACAAAATGTGTTTGTAATAATTTTAGGTTAGCAGATATGGGTCAACATGTTGGTGTTCGAATGCTTGAACTCCTTTTCATCAGGGAGAAAAATTTCAAACGTGAAATCAAGCTACTGAATATGCTACTATTTGTCAAGTCTAATTTATGGAAGGTATGCTACCTGTCAATGTATTTGGTATTATTTAGGTTTTGTATTTTTACTACATAGAAAGTAATGCTTTTGGTATCATTGGATTATAGGCTTTGTTTGGTAAAGAGGCAGATAAGTTGGAGCGTGCAAATGATGATGAGCTGACTTGTATCCTTTCTTCTCGGCTCTTTAGTCGGACATTGTTAGTTGGCAAGCAAGTAGTATGGCACATACTATGTTAAGATTTCCGACAAACTGATTTGTTTACGTAAAATTTACCAATCGTTTAAAAAGCAGTACTTTTGCAAGGGTTTCAGGAATTATCTTAAATGCAGCTTGAGCCGCACAATTGCTTCAACTTGCGATTTGATCCATTCGAAACAAGGTTTCTTAATCACTGATTAATCACTGATTCGTTATGAGTTAACATTTTATTATTTTCATGGTATTAGCCTTAATTTGTAATGCACTAGATTACATTATTGAGAAAGAACCATTAGTGAATAAATTCATATCGGTTCCAAAGGATAAAGGTAGAAATTTTCGCATTCAGTAGACCGTAAATCCCCGGTTATCCGAGTGTAGTATAATAGAAATTTGGGAAATATTAGTATGATCAGTGGTAGCTCGTGCATAGGCACTGTGGAACTGCCGCACCCCCAATCACTGGACATCATCGATATCATTTAAAAAGAGTTTTTTTCTTTAATTCTTTCTAATTTAATTTATTCTTAATCTATTCCTTAATTTTTGAATTAACTCTTTAGTTATCCCCCAGTTAACGAAAAAAGATTTAAAAAAAATTTGTATGTAACTGTTCGTTTTACAGCTCTAGTGGTGCAGTGTTTGACTGTTGTGCGCATGTGCACATAGAGCTGCAGGCCAGGCTGCGATGGAGGGAGTGCACTGTCGCACCCGCAGTCACGACTGGAGTGCTTCACAGCATTACTCCGCAGCACCCCCACTTATTTTTTTTACGAGCCGCCACTGAGTATGATTAATTTTTAAAATGAAATGGCAGCGGCCATCCATATTATCAAAGATCTTGGTTATCCAGTGTAGGCTTGGTCCACATTAATTAACTCGGATGATCGAGGTTCCGCCATAAAAAAATTTCCGTTATGTGTTTTCTTTGTATTTACAAGTTTCTATTGTACTTGATAGGCAGTCTGAATTGTTCATCGTTTGTTGCTGGCATTATTGAAGCAGTTCTAAATGGGTGCAATTTTGTAAGTGTCCTGTTTTTTGGAATTAAGCAATCAATTATTGCTATTAGCTTGCTCTAATGTCAAAATTTGTAATTTTAGCCTTCTAAAGTAACTGCACATTGGCATAAGGGAACTACATTTATGATTAAATTCGAAGATTCCGTTATAGCCAGAGATAAGTCATTAGAAGGAAAGTAAGGTATTGTAATATTTTGTAAAAAAAAGGGATTGTATCATAATCAATGTATGTATGATTTTGATAAATGTTAATGTTTGTGACAGTGTGAAACATACTTAATAAAAGTAATTAATGAACACTTTCACGTTTTGAAACATATTTATTGATTTATCCAAAATATACATTTGTCCTTCACTTTACTAATCTTATGTTGTTTTATAAATGTAGGACTTTGTTTTTAATTCTGTTTACAAGTTGTATTTGTTGCCACATTATGCCTCCAGATAACCTCAAATTGAATCACAAATGTGCAAAACATTGCTGTTGTTGAAGGTCAAGTTGTCATTTGTGTTCCAAAGGCCGTGTACAGTTTTTACTCAGATGCAGAGAATATTCGTTGTTTTCTTTTAATTTAGTTTGCTTATAAAAGCAGCCACTGTAAAAATAGACATATTTCAGTAATACTGAGTAATCTTTGTAAAAAAAAAAATTACTTTTACATAAACCATCTTACGTTTTCCCGCTTTCTAAGTTCTTCACTTGTACATGAAGAATGCCCAACTCTGGTCTTTTCCAGAAATACCATGTGCTTGGATAGTAAATTGAGGTAACTGCCTTCCATTTAAGAATGATTTCTGTGATGTTTTCAATTTCTTTTTCTCCGAAGACAAATGTATAGTTGGACGCGTCATTAAATTGCATTTTCCTTGAAATACAGGATGGGTGAAATGAAAATTTCATACAATTTTCTTTCTGAAGATCAATCCACTTACTTGTTTAGAAATAAAATTCTAGGGGAATCAGTCTTCTGTCCAGACAAAATAAATTGGAGCTTTCCGTAATATCCTTTAGTGACTTCGATCGTTACGCTGTAGTGATGTTCTAATATGAAATATATGCATTTTTGTACTCTTCTGAAACCGCCGGTTAAGCCGAAGAACTGGATAAGAAGGGGTTCTACTGTAATTAAAATGCATACTTACTACAGTGCGGTCTCGATTCTCCTGTAATTAAATAGAATTTCTTATGTTCGGAATTGCTTTTGTTTTGAAAACTGAAGTTGTTTGCATTTGCATTAAAACCCATTTGGTGGCAATTATTTTTTTCCAAACAATCAAAGCATTCCCCGTTCAAATAGTTTTCCCAACTGCTGCACGGTACTGCCAGAAAAGGGCACTTGCTGTTGATAGATTCAATGAAGAACATATAGGAAAATCTGTGGTTGCACAGGACGTATTTCTTCAGACGTTCTGTAGAATCACAAAACAAAACTTCATTCTTGCTATCACTTTGAATTATGCAAACACATTTATATTATCTGAATTTGTTGATTTTTTAATATTATCTTTGTAGATGGAAATTTTCTTTTATGGGTCTTATAAGGATTAGTTAGGGTGGATGGACAGGTTTTTATTTAGAAAAAAGCCATGCATGCTCTTGCTTTCTTAAATTATTCCTCCATGGCAAGTCGAGAATATCTTAAATCTTTAAGACCGCTATTTCATTAATAGTCACCTATCTGTTATGCACTTTTTTGCCACACAAATTCATACGAACCGATGGTGGTTAGGTCTTCATCCGACTTCAAGACCTTAGCAAAACCATAGTCACATCCTGGTTGGGTTTCCCCTCCGTTAGGATAGAAATCCACATGACCGATTGGTTCGTGATAGCCCATTCCTAAAACGATACTGGGGAAATTTAATGTACAATTCGACTTTGAAATACTTTTATAAAATGTGATTGATTCTTGTGATTCACTATACCTTCAATACTCCTTGAATTAGGTCCTGTGTCCGTGTGAATAATATCTACAAAATTGGCATCAGACGAATCAAGTCGTACGTCAATAGGCGTGTTTTCGAAATACGGTTTCGCAGGGTCTAATCCTACACGTGTTGAAAGTACGAAGGGAAATATTAGATCAACTTTTACATTTGTTGAAGATAAATAACCAAAATTGCTGCGTATTAGCCCTGGACCTGTAATGCGGCCCAATCCTTTTATCGCTTGACCGACGTAACTTGCCACTTGTGCACCGAGACTGTGCCCGATAATGTGAATGGATTCAGGTGCGACACTAAAGTTATTCTGAAAAAATGCAACGTTTGCTTTGGTTTACTGCAAGACTCCTCTGAGTTCTGTTAAAAGTACTTAGAAATGTACTCAGTTGTGATTTTGAGTAATATGAAGGCTGGTTGAGTACAGTTTAGGATTTGGAGAAGGCCCTTGATCTATCTAATGCAACACTCTTTGGAATATTCACGTTATCTAAATCAGTTTTTGTTCTTATAATATATGGTCTTTGAAGTGAAATGTGATAGAAACTTGCCTGTAATGTTTGTACGAATCTGGCTAAGATAGGGCCCATGATTCGAGCATTAGCCACTGCTTGAGTGTACGGTGGCATTGCTCCATTTCTCCAGTCCACTACAACAACATTGTAGTCGTCGTGATCCAGTAGTTCTCTGACCATTGACTATAAAATAGAAATATCTTAGATGAATTTAGAAAATAAGCATACAGACCTTTATGTAAATAGATTTTTAGAATTTCTTACTCTTAGCCATGGCTTCATTTTCCTTTCTGTAAAACCATGAATTATGATCTTTGTTTCACAAGATGAACAAAATGAAGAATTGAATAATTCTGAGAAATTATGATGATCATTGATCTGAAAGAGCGACAGAATGAATGTTTGAGATTTTCATTGGCACATAGTTATTTTAACTGATTTGTAGTTTTACCTCTTCTGGTATGTAATTAGACCTTGTATTCAGTTGGAAAGAGACATTAATAGTATCGGGACTCATTGGAAAAACATTAAATGGGCGGCTAACTGAGTAGAATTCACCTCCCAAACTGTAACATCCAAAATCTCCGTAACATCTAGTCAGAATGACACCTGTCATATAATGGCAAAAAATATGAAAATTAGTTTAGTAAATGCAAAAAGTACGTACATACCGTTGAAAGTTGGAAGCTGAGTACAAAACTCTTCACATGAGTTTGATCATCGAGTTTTCATTTTTTTTTTTTTTTTTTTTTTTACTTTAAAAACTTTTAAGAAATATCTTACTTACCAAAAAGCTCAAAAAATGCAGAAAACATTTCAAACCGGAGTTGAACAAACAATATACTTCTAATTGGTTGTTAAACGGGTTTGCCCATGTGCTTGGGCTACTTAAACCAAATAAATACACAGTAAAGAAGGCAAAATTAGAACAGCTCTTATTTATTATCAATTGATATATATAGCCTCGGTTTCCCCCCCTACGAAATTCACATACATGCACGTAAAATCGAGATGAGCAGATATTATTTTTGGATTCTGACCTTTAAAGAAATTAATATCATACGCAATTAAGTATCAAGTTAGTAGACCAGTGAGGGTCACTCGGTACATTGTAGGCTATATCACTTTGTGGGGGGAAAAATTTAGTCTAACACTGGCAGATATTGTTACAAATCACTATTTACAACAATTTCTGAAAAAATCAAGATGATCAAATTAGGATGAAAATGGGACATTTGTCACATTTCAATGCCTTTTTAAAGACTATTACCACATCTTTGGAATTCATTTCAACAAATACTCTCATACTGAGCGTCTTAATTTTTGTTTTTGCGTAAACTAAATCATCTAGACTCTAGATCACGAAAAATAAGCGTAATTATGAAATTCACTCTACAGGTGTAAGATAACTAAATAATCAAATTGGAATCAGCTAAATAGACAACTCATAGCTACATATTCCATCCGTTCCAGCAGTAAGAAAAACATTGTCGATATTAACTAATTAAAGAAATTTCTTGAATATTAATAGCAGGTTTCCTATTTTGTATACAGATATAATACAGTAGAACATCTCTTAACCGGCTATACCAGTAGGGTACTCAAACAGATCCCAATTAAAATTTCGCACATATCTGCAGTCATTTTTCAGGTGCTGACCCAGTTTTTAAAATGACACCTTCTATAATTGGCTGGACCTACTGCAATGGGGCTTTTAAAAGTGCTGTTGATAAAAGGAGATTTTAACTGCAAGTAGCTCTAGCAGTCTATCTTGGCAGGCCTGTGCAAGATGCTTTTGTGTCCATTTGTGGACCATTTCAGAGCTGCTTGAATCTACTGCGCATGTGCACCATATTTGGGAAAAAGTTCGTTTGAGCACCCCTAATACATTGAGCAACAAGAAATTATTTGAGTTAATTTTGTAAATATTTTAATTACTAATCAATAGTATATAAATAATAGATTAAATATGTTAACAAGTGCATTTTATTAATATTGTTATTATTTATAAACTCCGGATTAACCGGCTCTCTTCCACCTGTGGTACCAACCAGGACGGATAAGAGTGGTTCTACTGTATTATACAAATTGGCACAATTTCTATTCCAAAGCGTAATGTCACCTAAATTACGTTTAAAAATATCCTGCTGCCACATCAACCTACTATGTACTGAAAATGTAGATTTTCTACTTAATTTGTACACAAGTTTTCGATCTTGCTAGCGCGCAATATGTAATCGAGTTTAGTGAACTTAGTTCACAAGATGGCCGACTGCACAGCAGACGGATAGTGAGAACTGGCGCGTAAAATTGATTTTAAGGGAACGTTGCAACCAATTTTCTTCTTTTCATCTGAATGTCACAATATATACATCAAATATCCTTCTCTGTCTCAACATTTTGGTCTTGGAAAGAGTGCTAGTTTTGTTCCTGGTTTTAGTATTCTATAGGTTCCACTGCAAAATTCCGTCCTGAAAACAATACAAATAAGTAAAATAAAGTTCACAAATCACAATAACTAACCACAAATATGTTAACTTATGTTGAAAGAAATTCTGTACATTTCTCCACTTTCCATATCCTCAATGTCGACGTAATCTATTCCAAGCATAGGTTTTCCCAAAAGTATTCTGAACAGTTGATTTGTGATTCCACCAGGAGATTCCAAAATCTGCATTTGGATGCGGCTCAATGGTCCTGCAATTTCACTGCTCATTACTGTGACGTATTTCTGATCAGGTTCAAAGATTCTCTCCCTAGTGGAAACAAATGATGATTACTTTCCCGAATTAGTTTTCCACATGGGTTCTTATTGTCTAGTACGGACCAGAGAAACATGAAACTGAAACAAGGTTTCTGCAAAACATTTTATAAAAAAACATGGTTTCAACAACATATTTCGATAACCATGTTTGCCCAAATAGTGTCCATAAACATTTCGAAACTGAAGAAATGGTGTCCCTACCAATGTCTGTGTACTATTGTCAAAAACTGACCTCTGCTCTAGAAAAGTATTTGGGGCACATTGGGTCCGTGTTCTACGTCATCGTATACAGGCCTTGGTATGAGCGTCATAAACAGTAAACATGCTTTCCTTTGATTCAAACTGCCTGCAATGTTGGCAAAACGTTTGCTGAAATTAACCTTTGGACAGAAAAGGTTTCCAAAAACTTGTTTCTGTTTCGTGTTTTCTCTGATCTGTACTAAGCATAACAGAATCAGAGATTCTAATTTCAACTTGCTTTTTGTCAAATTCTTTTAATTCACTTTTTTTATCTCCATCAATTTCTAAAAGTAAGACTCCATTGATGGGGTCATCATAAAAACGTTTGCTTTTTCTTCTTCTTGCAGTTTGTATGGTAACCACGTGATGGTGGGCTGTGATGTCAACGACAAAAAAATCATGTTTGTTACCATTTGTTAAACATTACAGCTACATGCAAATAATATTGTCATCCATGTTAAACTTACTACAATAAGGTGGATCGGTATTGGTTTTTAAGAAAAATTTAGTTCCAGGGTCACGTTTATACTTCATGTATTCGTCTGCGTGATATCCCATTTTTGCACAAGAAATTCCTCTGTTTCCGCAATTCGTACATTGGCCATTTTTGAAATCTTCATAGCTGTTACACTCGTAACCGATGAACGAACATTTAGCTTCTCCATTTATAGATTCGGAAAAATATTCATACGCTCGAAGATGACGACAAGCAACCCAGTGATTAAGTCCTAAACATATTCAAATGTTTTATAAAAAAAAACGTTATTGGTATATTCAAATCTCAAGTTCTGTCATGACAGTAGGATCTATAATAAAAAGTTAATTTAATGATTGGACAAAATTTAGGTGGCTTCAAACATTTTTCGACTTAAATTTATGAGGTCAATGCATAAATTTTCATGAAAGGTTTTCAATAGCAAAGTATTTTTTAGAAATTTAGAAGTTCCCAACTTCTAAAATTGTACCTTATATAAAAATATTTACAATAGCTTTTTCGTTGTCTTTTTGGCGGGAAAGTCTGACAGCCATCTTGTTTCTGATAAATAAACTTATTCAACAATCGCAAAGTGTTTTTCCGAAATGAATTCTGAATCCTATGCAATTTAGAGCATCAGTTTCATTAATGAAAAATGAAGCCTAGGATTTAAAAATAAACCTTATTTTTAAAAGATTATAATAGCTTTTTAGTTCTTTTTTGCGTCAGAATCTGACAGCCGGCCATCTTGGTTCTGATAAATTCGAACGTGAATACTAGTGCTGTCACATTGTGATGGGGGAATTAGTCGTTTTTTTTTTTAATAAACAGGAAATTTAGAGATGATAAACGTGAGATTAACCACGAATTAAATTCTGAATTTACCACGATATAAATTCATGTCCTCTTTTTCTAAAGCACCGGTCACCGATTCCTCACATCCGGGTTGTTTAACTCCGCCATTGGGGTAGAAATCTACGTGTCCACTTGGTTTTTGCATCCCGAAGGCTATATAAAACTGCCTATTATGACATGGTTCAATAATGCAATTTTTACAGTAATTGTACTGTACCTCTACTCAGCAAAGATGCTCCATCAGTGTGGATGATGTCCACAAATGCAGCATCAGTCGGATCCAGACGCACCACTGGATCCGTGTTTTCAAAATATGGTCCAGCTGGATCTAATCCTGTAGATTGGTTTGGTTAATTACAGTTTGGATGATGGATTTCAACTTTAAAAAAATTTCAATTTTTCACAATACCGCTGATTCTGCCCAGGGTCTTAAGCTTTTCTCCTACATATCCAGCAATATGAGCACCTAAGCTATGTCCAATAACATGGACCATCGATGGTGGATAATCGTAAAACATCTGTCATAAAATTTAACATAGTTTGAGAAACTTTGAAATATTTTATAGCCCATGAAACCCAAATTTTAATTGTTCATTACCTCCATTAATTTAAGGAATTGTGCCACAATGGCACCCACAAGTCTCGCATTGGCCACGGCTTGAGTGTATGGTATTTGAGCTCCTAGGTACCAATTCACGGCTATCACGTTCAAATCTTCATGAATTAGAAATTCATCTCTCATTGTCTGGAAACAAAGACATATTTTTACATGTTCTGTTGTCTTTTGAAATTAAGACAATGCACTGGCTGTAAGTTTTGGCCATATTTAAAATCTGCTCCATTACGTAAAAAAAGTGAAAGTTGTTGACCTATACTCACATTAACCCATGGTAGAATTTCTCCTTCCAAAAATCCATGAATGATTATTTTGGTAGGCATGGAAAAATTAAAAGGTGTTGTGTTGATGTCACTCACGTTGTTTGGATTGAGAATCTGTGAACATGTTGTATAAGTTTGATTCACATCATGAGATTATTTAACTAACTTTTACCTTCTTAACTTTACCTCTGGGGTATTTGGATTTCTCCTCGTATAAAGAGATAATTTAGTTTTTATATCTTCTGGCGGAAATGGAAATAAGTTCACCGGCCTGGTCAACGATACAAATTTCCCTCCCAACGAAAAGCAACCATAGTCTCCATAACATCGGGTTAGGTCTATAATTTTCATGAAAACATAGTTTTAGTCTATCAAACAAGAACCTGTATTTTCAAAATTTTTAATTTCAAACTTTTCAATATTTTTTTTTTCAACTTTATATGACCGAAAAATGCAAATTTTCAGCATACTTATAGCAAAGTCAGAGACTATTTCATGGTATTTTACATGTTTGCCGCCTTCACTCGAGGATGTAAATTTGCGCATGCGCACGATAACATTCGCCGAATTCAACATTTCCGGCTGGAGCTATATAAACCCCTCGAGTGAAGATGGCTAATCAATGAAACGTTTTTATAGTAGCTGTACTGTAGTCAAATTTCAAAATTGAAATATATTCGAATTTTGTAGGGTTTCTTAAAAATTCATAAGGGGGTTTGGTACCCTATGTATTTCAATGGTAAAACTTGCACTTCACCCAATTTTCAAAATAAAAAAGTTTCAATAAAATTAAAAATGTATACACATTCTTTAAGACGTATAC
>JAQGBW010000548.1:0-39140 GCA_034698625.1 Julus scanicus | reverse complement strand
TAGACTTTGCAAAGCTTCACATTAATGAACCACAAACATTCTGGGAATCAGTCCTTTTCAGCGATGAGTCGAAATTTAATGTGTTTTCAATGGATGGAAGAATAAAAGCTTGGAGGAGGCCAAACATGTGTCCAACGGTGAAGCATGGTGGAGGAAGTGTTTTTGGCTTTATTGACTTTGCTGATATAGGGCTTCTTCAGTGGACTCTGCCATTATATCTCGCTCTTCTTATAGTTATTCTTACAGTTTCAGGATCCACTACCATATTGCAATCATTTCGTAGCATTCCAGCAAGTTTTGGAGCACTTATTTTGGGATCCTGATTGATTGTTCATAGAATAGCTCGACTATGCACAGATTCAATTTTCCTTGGACGTCCAGTACGTGGATTATCAGCAATTTTTTTAGTTGTTTGGCATTTCTTGATAATGGACTGCACAGTTGCACGTGATTTCTGTACTATTTCTCCTATATTTTGCTTTGATTTTCCCTCCTTCCACAGCCTAACAATAAGTTCTCTAATTTCCTCTGCAACTCTCATTTTTGATACTTAAACATTAAATTGTCACACTGTACACTAGCCAACGACCAAAATCTAACCATTTATATAAAAAAAATTGTTGCTAAATACTGATTTATTAACATATTGAGGTAAAAGTGCATGGTGGATGAAAACTTTTTTGGTGCAAAAACGTGTGTCTTTTATTTCAAAATGCTGCATTTTATTTGTTATTCATTACTTTGAAAAATATTTTGGTACGTTCTTTCTTGAATGTTTAATTGGCATAATTCAGTGGAAATTATGCTTATATCTTTGCTGAATAAAAAGTTATCACACTTGAAAAATGTACAAGATGGGTGGATGAAAACTTTTTTGACACAGTGTAAGTACATGTACGTTTGGTGGAGACCCGGCTATATACATCTTTTTCAAACAATACAGAAATTATAATGACATTTTCAGAGTGTTAGGGAGCTCAAATATCGTAAAAACAGGTTTTTAAAAAATTACGTAAAATACAGATGATGTCAATCAAGGCCGTATTTTAAAACCTCGGGAAAGTCGGCAACTTTGTCTTAATTTCTGTTAAACCCCAATTTTATGCTGGAATTTCCCTTCGAAGTCAAGATGTTTCCAATAATCAGAAAAATATGGAAAAATGTCGTGGAATTGGCAGTGAGACGGGTGCTTAGAAATTTATAGGATGGGCTTTTGAATATTCCTACACATGTTCTGGACACCCTACTTAAAAAAAAATTAAGGACGTCTATGAGGGAGGGGGGAAGGGTTCTGGACTAAAATGGACCCAGTGTGGACAGGGGATCAATTTTTTAAACAGTTTACAGGGACACTATTTTTGAATGGCCCCTTAGCAGCATTGCAGTGTATACATTTATTTAAAAGATGTGAAATAAGAAATAATCTTCATAAATTAATTTATCTTACAATTATTTATAACTTTAAGTTTATAAGATTAACACCTAGATAATTTTTTTAAAAATTAATTCACGGAACTTTTCAAAGCATATCATTTCGAACGATCCTCGTCGAACACGGCGCTCCTTCTAAGTAACTTTCCCAATCCGCGACCCGTTCGAATTTCGAATTCAAAGAAATGCATTCGAAAAAGCAAAAAAGGTGACGAAAGCACGTCCGAAATACGAAGAAAGGTAAGCGAAATGGATTAATTTTATAACTAACATGATTCCGAAACGTAGAAAAAGCGTAGTAATCGATAATAAGCGTAGTAAAAGTTGTAATCGATAAATATTGATAGCAGGGCAGTTGACTGAAAGCTTAATTGTCTTGAGGTATATAGACTACGTTCACGCTCAGAGACATTTACGTTATTGATGTGCATTTTTCACGCTCATGTCTATTCGGTTTATTAACCTTAAACTTTAAAAAAATAACTAAATGTTCGTCGCGAAAGTCAATATTTCCCCCCTTCCCTCATTGGATATATACATATATATGGTAACAAAAATTGGAACGGGTGTCAGCCATCTTTTCGAATGTTGTCTCGTGATGACGTATATACGTCCTTCGAAGCGTTCGAAAAGATGGCCGACGGACGTTTGAATTTGTGACGCAGCAAATCGAATGCTGAAGATTAACGATTATGATGTTTTAAATTGACGAAAAAAGGGCAACAAAGTTCATAAAACGGTAGGTGAACACCTTTAGAATATATGAGTGCATTAGAATTGAGTGACGGAAGCGGGAAAAGAGAAATTTGATGATTCGGCAAATTGTCGCGTTACGATAATAAATAGAACAGTCGCATCTACCCTATGAAAATAAGTATCTATGTGCGTAAAAAATTACTATGTATTAGGGATATTAAAGCGTTGCTGCATTTCTTAAACGTTTATTTTTAAATTGCCCATTCTGCCTCTAAACACGGGTAATTCGCCACAACAGTCAATGTTTAATTCCCCCACATATCGATAGCACACAATTCGAATTGTTTGTCCGCCATCTTTTCGAATGTTTTCCTTCAATCACGTGAGATGATATCATGCTCGTGAAAGAACAGGTATAGCTAGTGTTCGAAAAGATGGCCGATGCGATGTTTGAATTTGTGAAGCGGTCAAATGAATGATAAAAATTGGCGATTTGGATGATTAAATTGACGAAAAAATGCAAAAAAGTTCATAAAATGGTAAGTGAATACTTTTAGAATAGATTAAGTACATTCGAATTGAGTATAGAAAGCGGGAAAAGACATAATTAACGGATCGGTAAATTGTCTCAATGATAAATGGAACAGGTGCATCTTCACTATTTGGTCATCGGGTCATTTCTTATCCCTAATGACGCATATATTTTACATAGAATCTTCATTTAGCTAGTATACGTTTTTCAACTGAAAAATATTAGGTTTGAATCTATAAACTGTTTCTAAGATAAACTGCACGCAGAATGGCACCTAATGTCCCTTGGACAATATGTCATGTGATCTCAACGGTGATTGTCATGAATAAGGCTTTCAAGACCAATTTAAGATCACAATTTTAGTATGAAAATTTAAAGATATACAATGTACTCTCAATAACAATGTTATGCAGGAAAACTGCTATAAATCTAAGTGATATCATATCAGATATCAGGCGAATTGAATTGTTTTCAATTTCCATTTGGTATGTATGTTTCATATATACCCCAAAACACCGCAATACTTTCAGGCTCTAAGTACATTTTACCCCAAAGTTTCACGTTATAATATAGTAGTGTATAATTTATTTTAAAACTTACATCTACACTTCAGACACAGTCACGTGAGCTCGAATAAGCTCAAAACAGGCATAATACTCTTGCATGGTATTATATTAAAAAAATCTTCTTAAAAAACTGGGACAGCACTTCGGAAACATATTTACACTTGGAAAGAGTAAAAAAGAAGGTCTATCTTAAAAAATAGTCACGCTACCTGATGATCTTTTGTTCGACCTTAAGCCCCTTAGCCGAGCACCGGGGTGGACTGACGATCAGGAAGCAGCGCGATGGTGAGGCAGGCTGAACGTTACGTCGTTCTTGTTGGTATCTCTGGCAGTGGGTAGCCCCTGTGTCCGTTGGTGGTTCCCAAAGCGTTGCCATTAGGACCATTGGTAAGTTCGGTTTCCATATTTGCATAAGCGGCTATCGGATGTCCGATATCCCTGGGTGAAGAATGCACACTCATGGTTTCCCCAGAGGGCGCCGTCGGCTTGGGTCTCCTCCTGGTGAGAAATAAAACAGGTTCTCTAAATTTTTGCAACTATTTGTGACACTGCAAAGCAAAAGTTTGTAGAATGATGATGATAAAGTTAACTACTAATTTTTAACAAAGCCTGACATAATTTATTAAGAAATGACAGGCAAACTTGTCCACAAGTTCCATAACTCAGTTACTTACAGTTTCATGTAGACGAGTGCAATTATTATGGTAAGCAAGAGGACTCCTCCAGCACCAACACCAATGGCCACTCCTATCGTTTTAGACATGACGATATCTCCTTCGGTTTCCTCACCAGCTATTGCAAGCCAACAAAATTCAGACAATTATAATTTGGTAAAGTAGGTAAACCTAATTATAGCAGTACTCAACTATCACAAATTCCACAATCTCTGGAGATTGTGCCAACAACTTGAAAATACAAACTCACCTGAAGCCACTGGCTTTGTCAGTGAATTTTCCCCTAACACGTCCGTATTTGTCGTATCGACTGAAACGGAAAGAAAAACAGTTGAACAATTTCTTGCCGAATCTTAAATTCAACTTCAATGTTTTAGTTGGTCGTATCTAATAAAGGATGAATCAGGAAAGCTCTTACGTTCGCATTTGCCATCGTTCGCGCTCCATCCTCCATCATTTTTGCAAGCTCGAATGGCTGGCCCCACCAGTTTGTAACCGAAGAAGCAATGGTACTCCATAACGCTCATGTAAGTCGTCGACTGATTAAGTAGGTAGATTTCACCATTTTTCGGCGATATTGGCCGTCCACAGTCCACCCCTGAAAAATTCAAGAATTGCCATCATGTTAGAACTGGTGATTGATTTATTGATGCATGTACCACCATTTTTCAAACTTACATTCGCAGGTGGGTGCCGCTCCGCTCCATCGGCCCGTGCGGAGACAAACCCTGGTGTTGTTTCCTGCTATTTTCTGACCCGGGCTGCAGTGGTAGATTGCCGTAAAATCTACGGTGTAGTTGCTCACCACCACCGTTTCCACACTGGGGGGCTTGTCTGGGGCTCCGCAATTTATTTCTGAAAACAATTTTATGACAACTCGTGTTTTAGAAGCAAATAAATTGAGAAAAATCTTAAAATAATCTTAAAAAAACAAATTTTATATAAACTCACCCTGGCACTTTGGAGGGTTTCCTTCCCATGTCCCGTTGTCTAAGCAGGTCCTACGGGAGATTCCAATCAATTCGTAGTGGTCGTTGCACACGTATTCGGCAGTGCTGGCAAAGTAAGTGGTGTTGGACAGCAAATTCACTTCCCCATTGGTGATTGGCTCTGGGTAGAGACAATCCACGTCTGGAAACGACCCCACAAAATGAGAAACTCACAAACTGTCATTGGTAAATAGAACTTATGTGGCGTACTTCACAGACTATCATTTGTTATAATAATTTGTAAATAATAATAATAATAATAATAATAATAATAATAATAATCATGATCCATCCTTAGGACCTTGCCTTCCGTGACATAGCTATGCATAAAGTCTGTTACGTTGCCATACTTACACAGGCAGACCGGTGGCGCACCACTCCAGATGCCATTCCGCTCGCAGGTGAGCACGGTTCCGCCGTGGAACTTGTACCCCTTCTCGCATCGGAACTGGACCGTAGATCCGACCTTGAAGGTGTCGCCGTTGCCGGACCGGTCGTTGCCGCTGACCGAGAGTACCGAGTTCGGGGGTCGGTTTGGCTCCGTACAACGGATTTCTACAGCAAAAAAATCGAGTTCAATTTTTAGTTTACTATAATTTACCTAAATTACCTTTAGCCCATTTGATACCCATCATATAATACTAGGACTTAATGAAATCGGCTATTGTGACCATAAAAGAATAGCTGCCCCTAAATGGGCGCAATCACTGCTAACTACAAAGCACTGCTGGGAAGCATCCGTTTGAAATGGTATGCGGACATACCTTCGCAAAACGGAGTGCTGCTTGACCAGCGTCCAGAAGTCTCGCACACCCTCGTTCCGTTGCCGCTGAGTCTGTATCCTGGGGCGCATGAGTAGCTCACGATGCTGTTTAGATGAGTCGTGAAGTTCATGTAATCCACCTGACCGTGCAGGACAGGTTGTACGTGACCGCATTCAACGACTGGACAACACACATAGAAAACAATACAAATTTAGTTTTCTTAAATTTGCCTCTTTCGCCCCTAGATGGTTTGGGTTGGTTGCTATTATATTTATTGAAAAAAAAGTTCTGTAGATGCACTAAAGTATCTTCTTACATCTGCATCTCGGTGCATCCCCGGACCACCGGCCATCCATCTCGCAAGTCCTGTTGTTCTCGCCCTCCATCACGTGGCCTGGGTCGCAGAAGTACTCCACAGAGGACCTCACGTTGAATCCGTCGGCCACGACGTAGGAGCCCTGCCGCACGTCGGGTTCCCCGCAACTGATAACTATAAACCAAAATCCGCATTTAGCATCCTTGCAGTTCCGAGGGACTCAACCCGACTGCTTTTAACTTACTCTGGCAGCTAGGGTCAGTTTCGCTCCATGTTCCGTTATCTGTGCAGCTTCGTTTTTCGGGCCCTTTCAGCTCGAAATCTTCACTGCACAGGTACAACACCTCCGAATTGTAGTAGGTGGAGTTGTAAGGCAGGACGAAAATGCCATTGCTGATGGGATGCGGTTCTCCGCAATCGGTAACTGATTAAAAATTTAAAGAAAAGGAACAGATAAGCATACAATAACTATGATAAATTTGGTAAAAACAGAAAATGAGTACTTACAGACACATTTTGGTGGTGCACCGGTCCACTTTCCACCATAGTGACAGACCCGCTCCGTCTGACCGACCATATGATGCCCTCGATTGCATGTGTAAATGGCCACACTGTCCACCAATAGACCCTTGGTCAGGTTAAGTGTGGCGTTGACAGGAATTTCAGGCTGTGGACAAAATTTGTCTGGAAGGTGTGAATGTAGAAACAGCCATTAGTGTCAGAATTCAAACAGAATATCACGAAAGCACTGTAAAAAACCAATTTACATAAGCAAGACGGGGCAGTTCCGTTCCACTGTCCATTGGCTTGACATGTCCGCAGGGCACCTCCGGTCAGCGTGTAGTTCAAGTTGCACTCATAGCGTGCAGTGGCGTTGTACGTCGTGCGGTTGTTGTTCATAAGAGTAACCTGGCCGTTGGATATGTTTTGAAGGGGCCCACAGTCCACAACTGTTAAAAAACAGGTCCTTTACACAACTTGCTAAAGAGTCGAATACTCTTTTTTTAAATGAACTCGAATGAGGCGTACATTTACACATGGGCGCAGTTCCGCTCCAAGTACCGTCGTTCTGGCAAACTCTGGTTGCATTCCCAACGACAAAACTATCCACTGGGCATTTGTAGGTCAGCAATCGACCAATAGCGTGGCTACTGACATCGCCCTCAATGGTCGTGTTAAGGTTCTTGTCTGGACTGCCGCACGATGGAGGATCTTCACAAAACAAACAATACAATTTTATATTTCTTAACATTATAAGCTTTTCTTGCAAAAGTTTATGAAAAATTGAGGTATTTTACAACTAGATGGAGTCTAAGGTCTTAAGAAAACTACCAAAAATTCATATTTACCATATTGACAGACCCATGGCAAGTAGTTGAGGTTACAACCCACATCGTTCCAAAGCCACCCTCGACCGCCATCAAGCACGACGCAATTCTGCTCACCGTTGTAGTTGTTAGGCTGATCTGGACCCCACATCGGCTTGGCCACGGCTCCTCCTGAAATCAATGAATGCAAGGTATTTGCAGATCCTGTATTCCGGACATTGAAATCAAGGAATGCATGAGTGAAATTTTAAGTCCTACCTCCGACCCAATGCCAAGTGCGCGCCGTAATTCCGGGTTCCTTGTTCGCTCCGATCCACACCAACTGGGTTGTCATTGTGTTGCGAATCAGTTCCAATTCGCCGACTAGAAAATTCTAAAGGGCACAGGGAACACGTTTAGAACAGTGGCCCTTTAGAACATCTCCTACAACGTTATCATCGGTTAAAGCCCACCTTGGTTACGTTACTAATGTCGTGTACGAGTTCTCCTCCGACATTTTGGCAATTGTTCCTGGCTCCCTGAAAGTCGCTTCCTTGTTTCAGTTGAAAGTCGTAGCACACAGAGTTGAACGACCGAAGCATGTCTCCAGACTTTGAAGTGGCGCAGCGCTCTGGAGCGATTTCTGATGGGAAAACAAGTCAAATTCACACCGTATTTGTAAAACAACTAGGTCATGAACAATGCGTTTTTATTCAATTTCTGATTTAAAAAAAAACTATGGAAAACAGGCCTAATTTCACATCATTGACTTACCATCGACGGTAAAAATCTGCACCTCGCACAGGCTAAGGGCTCCTTCGACGCCCACCATCTGAAGAAAGACGTAGCGTCCGATGGATGACCTGGCACACGTAAAGTCCTGCTTCACTCCGGCCTCTGTTATAATTTACCCAAGTGTTAATCAAGGGCCCTTCTTTTTAACCACAGCTTGGAAATTCGACGCATTGGGAAACTTACCGAGATTTCCAGGTTGCCAAGCACATAGTCGATTTCTGGCCACAGAGGTGCTGTTTCCAACTCGTATTTCCAGGTCTTGGATACGATGTTGGCCTGTTCAGACAAATTTTCAAAATTACTTTTGATGTCCACTGCTGATTTAGAAAGATGATGGGTTCCAACAATGAAACCGAACCCTAACAATCTTACTAACTGCCCTAGCTACATTTCAGGCATCTATTAACAATGTCATCCTGGAGACGCCATGCCAGGGGTTTAATCTATCAAGTAGCAAAAGCAAGCAATGCTTAGGGTCCTCTGGCTTGAGGGGGGTCTCCTTGAAGGACCTAGGTCCAAACGTAGGACTTTCTCTGTTTTCGGTAATGGTATAATTTGGGGCTCCAAAATTAATTTTGCTTTATGGGCCCAACATTTTTTGCTGAACTATACGCTCAAGTACCAGCTAGGGCCCTTTGGTAGTTGAAGGGCTAAACCAGGCTTACCGCCAGACGGTGTGACGATACGAATGGCATGGACATTGTAGGAGCGCAACAGGTCCACCCTCCACCAGGGGGAGATTTCCTTTCTGGATTCCGTGCAGTACTTCCCGTCGTGCAGGGTGTTCAGATTCCCGTCATTGGCATGGGATGCGTCCCCGCCCCGGGTTGTCGTCGACTGATTGGCCGGTTTCCGATAGGCCACATTGACGGCTGTGGAGAAAAGAATAAAAAACAATCAGTCATTAGCGCCACACGTTCATTAACCTCGTTTCCCAAACGAATTCCTCTTTAATTGTCCTTTAATATAATTGGGAATGAATTACACGTCTGAAAACAATGGTCGCATCACTCACCGCAGAGAGGCACTTCCCCCTTCCACTGGCCATCCTCCGAACAGCTTATTTTATCCAGACTGTATCAAATAGAAAGAAAAAAATAAGGGTTAAGGTTAAGTGACCCCACAAGGGAAATGCCTTAATTGGTTCATTGAAATCAACATTGAAGATTATTGCTTATACATTGTCGTTTGATGGCATCTTTATCTGTTTCCTGTATTTCATTGTGGTCCACATTGAAATGACACGTTCTTGATATACAAATATGTGAAAATTGTTCTTCACGAGCCAGGACAACATACAAGGACAAATGGAAGGAAGTCCCAGTCAACGGGCCAAGTGACCAAAATGACAGCACAACCAAACCATATTCCACAGACATAGAAAATGTTATTCCCAAGTTACCCACACCCATTTCAGAAACTTAAATGGTACATTTTCGTGGCTGTATACAATCTCGTTTTGATATATCAGAAATTCTTGGAATTTTGGCACAAATTTCATGAAATGAAGAACCAAATTCCTGGTGAATATAAGGTTACCAAGGGCCCAAACTGACATGGCATGTCCCAACATTATAAAACCTTGTTTCGGTATATCAGAAATTCATGAAATTTCCATGGGTGTATAAAACCTCGTTTTGATATATGTATAACAAAAATTCGTGGAATTTTGGCACCATTTTCATGAAATAGAGAACCTAATTCCCGTAAAAATGCTATTTGCATGTTATATACTATAAATTTACCAAATGGCCAAACTGATATGGCATATATACGTACCCCAACATTATAAAACCTAGTTTCGGTAAATCAGAAATTCATGAAATTTTTGTAAAGATGTTACTTCCATTGTGAATATAAGGGTGTCAAAATTACATGTAATGACATAAAAGGAAAATAATTCGTTGCTTTACAAAAACTCATTTTATTAGAAGCTGATGAAATATTATGGGAAACCATCATATTTTTTACCACCGTGAAACAGATTTGTGATCGCATAAGTTAAACTTGAGAATTCTTTTACCACATGTGGTAAAAGAACGTTTATTTATCATGTGCACATGATAAATAAACGTTTCATCTCGCTTACAAAAACAAGAACAACTTTAGTCGTGCATTTGTATTTGCTCGCATTCCGAGTAGTTTTTTTTTTCTGTAAAAACCTCGATTGTATTTGTTGACGTCTCATCCATTTTAATGCTAGGGAAGCCACGTTTCACCGAATAATTTCCACTGAATTCAGGCCTAAATAATTCGGCCAAAGGAGTTTTCTGGGCCAAGTGATACGGTGTACTCAAAGGCTGTTTTTGGTGGCAAAAAAAAAGAAACATTTCCATAATAATAAGCTTAATTCGACAACAACCAAAAAATCTTTGTGCGTAAAGCACCGTCACGGGTTTATTGAAAAGAAATTATCATATTTCGATATCTAAACTGGTACATATTTGAGCATCACTTCACGCTCGGGAGACCAATTTTTTTTGCACAATTTGATAAGAATTCAAAGCGAAACGTGTCACTGTGAATGTGGAGAGTAAAAAATCCGCGATTTTCATTGAAAATTCCGTTAACAAAAAAACGTGGCAAAAAAGGAGGCCGTTCCCTTGAAAGGTGATGGGACGAGAATTCTCGAAAGATTTGCGAAGTTGTACTTGTACAAGTGCAAATTAAATAAAACGAGGTTGTGAAATAATACTCGCAATATCAGCAAAACTTTGAAAAACAAAGTTGGCGAAAAAAGTTGAGATTTAGCGCAAAAAATAATACTCAAATTGATAAAAATGCCACAAGTTTGAAAAACTTTTAGCGATGCTTAGAAATGATGGCAAAATTTCTAGAAACGCGAAATTATCTAGCAAAAATGCTAATATTCTGCAAAAACACGTAGAATTTCAAATGCGTGCATACACGTTTCTAAAGCCCTAAACATTTAAAATTTGCGACTCCTAAACATTTAAAGCTTGCGAATCCTAAACATTTACAGTTTGTGACTCCTAAACATTTAAAATTTGTGAAAGTTTTCAAAAGTTATTACAAAAATTTGTAATTACTCCACTTTTTGGAAACGCAATAAGCATGCAACGTCACCTATGGTGCTGGTAAGCACCGAAATACTGTTAAAACGGCAATAAATTATTAATACAATGTGAAACTGGTTGTTATTAGGGGTGTATACGAGGAGAATTAACAACAGCACGTCCATTGTGAAAAAAGCTATTTCCTCGACGCATTTCGCAATTTCGATAATACTAGGAAGTATTTAAGTCGTATACTTAATGAGTTCGTAATGGCTGGTTTCCAGGCCTAAGTGCTCGAAAAGTGATATATTATAGGAATAAACATGATGGGGAATTTGCATCCCGACCTCCCCATGACATCGTCGCTTAGATTCAAATCAAATAAAACATAATTACTCCTTATTAATGGCCTAGATTAATTCAAATTAATTCTATCTTAACCTAATACTCGCTTGCTTATAGGGCTATATCCTCAAACCCACTAATTACTCCTAATCGCCATGATACCTTAATTGAAGATACCAAAAACACAATTAAACAATTTAATTGCAAATTAAAGCAGTTATTAGTTAGGTCAAGATTTCGATACAACCCAGAAAAACCGCCCCTTCAATACCAGCAATGCAACAACAGTTTATTTTATTGAAATAAGCTTAACTGTATTTACCTTACTCACTAATATTTAAATAATACAGTTCTACCATTTCTTTAAAGAACAAATAAACGTGAGAAGTTGTACGTGCGAATTTTGTTTACGGTCCATTTCGTATTCATTGCACGTTTATGTATTGTTATTCACAGATAAACGAAAGATAACTTTACACAAATACAGGTAGTATTTGATAAATGATCTTGGCATAATATCATTGAAATGAAAAACGAGTATTTTAACAAATTACTTTACAGTCAGTAATTCGAAATTTCGAACATGATTTCAAGCTGTAAACAAATTCAAAAATCCTGGAATGGAAATTTTAAAGTTCAAAACATTGCCTTGAAGTATTGACTATATCAGGGGCCATTCAAAAAGGACGTCCTCAAGAATGAGGAGGGGGTGGGGGTAGGGGGAAAGCCAATACGTACGTCAACTAATGATGGTATTTTTCAGATTTTGGATCAGTGAAAGGTGAAATGGACACCAGAAGAAATGTGTCCCCAGTTGAAAATGTACTTGAATTTTGAAAAGCCCCTAAAGTTTTCTTGTTCTGCACGCAAATTCTACTATTATTTTTCAGTAATTTCTATTGATATTTAGTTAAATTTCTCCCAAAATGTCACGACAAAGGTCACTTGACTAACCTATACAGTTTATTGACCAGTATAACTATAAACCATTGTGATATATACAATAACTGATATACCATGTTGTATATCAAGCATACATCCTATAATTAATCAGTGACATGTACATATACCAAACGACTGTGATATATATATCACATGAGCGTCCTCGATGTATACATTGAGGACGCTCATGTGGCCCAAAACATTGTTCCAACTTCTATTCAGAAGTATTTCCATATTTATATATTTAAAACAACAACCGAGGAACTTATAATATGATTTAAAAAAGTTTAGTGGCACGATTGCAAAAATGCAAATGTCTGGCTCTGATGGGACAATTATTAGACAGCACCCTAACCGTCTGAAAAAGTAGGTCACATCTCTCAACTTACCCTAACCTGTAAGGAAGTCCGCTTGAGTAACAAAGGGACCTTAATCCCGAATTGAGGTACACTCGTTAGCCATTGTATAGTTCTACCACTGACCAACAAAAAATTATGTTTTTTTCTCATCATTTTTGGGAAGCCAAGTTCCAGTTACGTGTATTGTTCTGGCTGGTTGCACCCCAATGGGCACCCATGGCTCTCTCTAGCCGAGGCTGACCCACAAAAAGGGAAAATTTGGGGGAAAAACGCATAATTAACGGGTGAAAAATAGGTAGGCCATGGAAGATAACGACGAATTACCGTTATTTAGAATTTGCTTGCAGATAGCATCATGATGAAACTATCATTGAGTTAGTGCAGCCTTTCATTAAAAGTCTGAGTACATGTAATTTTGAGACATACTCACCCAGATCGCAGTCTAGGACAAATTCGCAAATTTCTGTGATGGGGAAAGTGTTGTGACCAACAGGGTAATTCGAGGCTGTTTTAATTACCAGCAAGGTCAAGGAAGCCTTGATTACAGAGTTTTAGTACATTATATTCATTTTGGGCCATTCATGCCTCATTTATGCAATTCAACTCAGTACCCTACAGTCAGCAAATAAGTGCCACATGGCAGGGGAATCGTACCCAATCATTTCCGGACGTTAGTAGCGACTTTAACATCATATTTAGAATGAATTTTTACTAAATCTGGACTTTCTTGAGGAAGACCACCGTCTAATCACATGCAAAAAGCTGGACCAATAGTAAGCATCAGTCTTGGCACGAAGCTCGGTTAAAGGATTTGAGTGATTATGTCTATTCCTGTAGTGGTCGTTAGTCGTTAATATATTTGAATTATATATACGAGAAAGATTAAAGCGTTTAAATAACCCCATAGATAACTTTTTCGCGTCTGGACCTCAAAGTGTCCCAATTTCGAGAGTGGAGCATTTCTGTAACACTCGTGGAATGTTGGTAATCGCCCTTAAAAAATCTGGCTGCCCTACGCTGGACCATCTCTATATCCTGAATGTGAAACATCCTTTGAGGGTTCCAAATAAGGAGCACATAAACCATAGTTGGTTCGCCTCACCAACAATGTTTGTGAAATGGTGATTCCAAGAGAAATTTTTGGTAATATAAACCCTCAGATACTTGACAGTTTCAACGACAGTGATATGTGTTTGTGTATTTTGTGCATATTTTTTAATATTTTATATTCAATAATTGTATATTCGGCGCTTAAATGGAATGATGGCAAAGCCATTGATAAAATGAAAATTGCTTGAGAAAAGCTGAAGATTGAAGTAATTTCCGATACATGTGCCATGTATTTCTGAAAAGTTTTTTTCAATGTTTTCGAGAATCGGACTCACCCAAACAGTTCGTAGCCTGGATCGCAAGTATACGCGATGCTTGTTCCAGGGGCAAGAGTCACATTCTTGGTAGTGATCCTCGCGTTACGAGGTACAGGTGGGGATCCACATTCTTCCACTAAAAAATAAAATAAAATGATGCAATTAGGTAACTGTTATAACAAATGTCGCCAGACATCTGACTCATCAGGAAATTTCACTGGAAATTGTCTCTTAGGAAATAAGGAACACATAACGGCGGGGAATCCATGTGTAACATAAGACTAAAAAATGGCCGAAAATGTGATAAAGTTAGGTTCCCATAAAAAATTCAAACATTACAATAATAAAGGGTGAAAGCAAAATATCTACATTTTTTTAAACTTTAAACTTGTGAAATTTACGCGGTTGATTTGATGTAAAGTACACCCAAATCCGCAAATGATATCATGCACATCCCACAATGGCTTCCGTACTATATACAGGGCGAGTCGGAAGTCGTTTACCTTGTTTTTTTATGCTATATTTATAGTATTTTTGATATTTTTATAGCCAATTAACAACATGTCGATAATGTGATTTTATTATCCAGACTTCACTGTCTGTATACTTTATATACAGGAAGTGCCAAACTTTACTTTATAACAATATATGCAATTATATTTCAAAAAAGATTTTATTGGCATATTAATTTTTAACTAAATCATGTAGATTAAACTAAATCATGTAGATTAATAATTAGTCAAATCTTATGTTCAAAAGTTAAACATTTTATAAAAAATATTTTGGTAAAGTAATTTTTGGTCCATCCAGTACCATTCATTCATATTTAAAATACAGATACACAACATTACACCAAACAATAAAATGCAACATTCACGATAAATTTTAAAATATGGGGCCATTCAAAAAAGACGTACAGCCTCAAAAGGGGGTAGGGAAGGAGAATCTGGAAAAATGATATTGAATTGGCAGCGAGGCGGGTGCTTGGAGATGCATAGGATGCGCATTTGTATGTTCCAACAGATTTTCTGGACACCTTACTTTTCAAAAAATTAGGACGTCTATGTGAGGGGTGTCTGGGCGAAAATGAACACCATATGTTGGTAGGACGGGATATTTTTGAAGGAATTTCAGGGATGTCTTTTTTGAATGGCCCCTAAGGACTAATTTCGTGACATTATCTGTGGTCACGAATTAGATTTCACCATAGCTGAAAAAATATTTGGGTAAGAATGATCATGATACATACTAGACATTCGCATAAATATCGTAAATTTATTTACATTTTTTTTCGCGTTAAAAATCACGTTTTATCGGTTTGTGGAACCTTTGTCCAAATACAATCTTGATCTGGGGCAGTTCAACGTTGCGTAGAAAATCCATTGTTTTGTTCCCCGCCCTAATTTTTTCCCAATTTCCGAACAAACACGAAATTCGTCCATTTTGGTGCTAAATCCACCACAAATGTCACCCAGAAATCCGTTGTTTACCAAAACCACCGTCCGTGTCAGTGTCATCCGTCCCATAGTTCTCTTGGACAAGTCAAGTGTGTCGCACCCTCCATCCAATCTCGTTTGAAAACAAAAGGCGATTTCCGATCTGAAACTGGCCTCCGCTGACCCACATTGTTTTTTTCGTTATCTGGCAACATGGCTCCTAACTCGATTATCTAACATAATCCCCCATTAAAAACAGCAGCCAGCGTTCTATTAAATGCCTTCCAGTTTTGATAACTGGTCCCTTTATCGTTCAGAATCTGGTTTTACTGGACATTTGCATGATACCCCAATTTTGGTCATATCTTTCAGAGTACTTAATAACCGACTTTGAAGCCTCTGGTCACTGCTTCTGGTCAAAAGATTTGCCAGAGGGATTACGAGCTGTCCCCGAAAATCAGGCTTGACCACCGTTTTCCTATGGTCACACTGACCCACATAAAAAATCGTGTAACTTTCTCACGAGAACATCAATATAAACTCAGATAGGGCATCGAACTGATCCTTAGGCAATTTTTTTTAAGAGATTGTAAGACCGGAAGGGTTTGGAATGTCAAAATTTGTGTAAAAAGTAGCCGATTAAGGACAGGTTTGATATAGTTTTTAATTATATCTAACAAAGTTGATAAATTACCCAACAAGTGATTGAAAAAGTCATTTTAATGCTACAGAAAATTGGAGAAAAACGTTGATTGAATCACCCCAAAATTCAATTCAATTTTCCTAAATTATTTTTATAAAAGTATAAAAACAATTAAAAATGTGGATAAAATTGCCAAAAAAAAAAAAAAAAAAATGTACACGAACTGCTGGTATTATCTACATATGGTTCAAAAATGGATTTCGTCCTTGCTAAAATCCGATTTGGATAGATGTTCTTTGGTTACGATTTGTGTACCACAAAAGATACCAACATTTTTTCGAAATAGTCTAAATCCATTTCTCCAAGTTCCACAAATTTACATCAAAACTTGTTTTACAAACATGGTATTTTACTTACAAATGTATGTGGTTGAGGGGAAAAAACGTGTTTAAACAATTAAAAACAACACAAAAGAATGCAAAAATTCGGTGAAAAAACAGCTTTCCCAATCGAAGGTCTCACCTTGTCCTAGTAAATTTTATTACTAAATATCAGAAGCCGTGCCCCGAAAACAAGATCAATGTTGCCAATCGACCAAAATAATTATTTTTCCATAAAATTATTTTATAAAATGCACTGTATCTCAAAAGTCTTGTCTGTTCAATTGAAAGGCTTTTATATATTTGTATCCCTGAGCTCCTTGAGCACATCTTTTTGACGAAAAAAAAACCACCTCCATTTGCACCTGTGTATTCTCCCAATTCGTTCTGAACAAAGTTCAATTTGTAAAAGATGTAAAAATATTATCGGTAACAATACATAAACCTTACATGGCGAACTTTGTTGGAAATTCGACCTGCACCAAAAAACAAGAAACTAAAACAGCGCAGCTGTTGGAAGTATCTCTGAAATTATTTAAGACACGTGGACAAAGTTTTCAGATCATGGTATTTTTCAAAACTATCTAATATTTTCCAGATATGATTGAAAAATTCAAATTTTCTATATGTTATACTACAAGAATTCTTGATTCCAGAAAACTACAAGAATTCTTCAAAAAAAAAAAAAAAACTGCAAGAATTCTTGAAGAACACTATAAGAATTCCTCCGGAAAACTACAAGAATTTTCCAAGAATGTATACCAAGTGTTGAATTTTACAGAATAACAAAAGAGAAAGGAAAGTTTCCCGTAAAATTGTACGAGTTTTAACTACACATTACCCTCTAAAATGCTCCAATTGCATCGTTTTTAACAAGGCAAACCTGTCTAGACAAATAGGGCGGGGTTGACGTCACTCCAGGCCAGTGAGGGGGTGCAGAAGGACACTCCCCGCCTAATTTGGACACAAATTTCAACAGATTCCTTAAAAAAAAGCTTAATTAAAAGTCAATAACACGTGACTGGTACAAGTAAAGAATCTTATAATACATCAGTCACTGAACGAAGATTAAGTTGGCGTTGCACCAAAGTCAGTTACGTCACTTTCATTGTCGATTTCACAAAGAATTTCCGGTTTTATTTGTTCTATGACCAGAACATAAAAACGAGGCAAAATTTCCTTTCCATTTGAATAAGGCTTTATTTTGAAATTTTGTATAAAAAACCTACATTACAATAACAATGAGGTTGGATACCCTATAATCGTCTCTGTATCGTGAAACAGCCGGAAAATTCGAAGTGGGTTGAAGGAACCGTTTTAGAAGAATATGAAAAAGTTGCATTTACAAAAAATCTAGGCGGACTTGCTGCATGTGTGACAATTTCATTCATTTTCTTACAAAATAATAATAACAGTAATAATAAAGTTGCAGAATGTGAGAGAAACCCCTCCGAGTAGGTCGAGGTTTTCTCAACTGACTCCCTCCAGAGTTTTATAATGATGAATTTACATTCAGTTATATTATACATCGAGATATAAAAGTAAATGGCTATCGTGAAGTCATTTAAAGTCACGTGGACTTTCTTGAATCTTATCAAAGTCGTATGGAATCTCATGAAGACGTTCAAAGTAACGTATACAGAATAGACTTTCGTGAATACGTTAAAAGTCATGTGGAATCTCGTGAAGATGTTCAAAATGACGTTTAGTGTATAGATTCTCGTGAAGACATTTAAAGTCACGTGGACTCTTGGAAAAAAAATCACTTAGAATCGTGACGCTTGGTACTTTCCTTGAAATTTCTTGAGATTCACCTAAAAATCCCCCTTTACCTTGGGTGCCATGGAACCCAACGACCCATGACGGTATATGAATCATCTATACCAATTTTAACTTCAGCTCAGTTTAAACAATGCTTGTTTGGGTATGATTCAAGCAAAATTCACAATGATTACAAACCGATTAAAACCCTTCTAACCCCAGCGACTCTCCAGCATGAATGCGTATGCCCAATAAGTTGGCCTTTATGAGTTAATTAAACCTGCCGATGACGCATTTCGTAAGCAGAATAATTATTCACAAATGAAATATTGTGATTAAATATAAATGAGCGTCCTTGAAAACGCCATAAACTCGTTTGGGCCAAAAGGAGTTCAAAACGGGGAACCAATTTTTTTTAGTGGTTTTTTCTCATAATTAAACGTTTACGCACTACCAAACAGATAGCAAAACACATATTTCGATTATGAGGTAAGTCGGCGATTACGCATTGACGAGATTCTCGAAGGGAAATCCGTCAGACGCCACGATTTCGCCATTTGGCTCGTGGTCAAGTCAAGAGCTCCTTCCATCAGCGTCCAACACCAACAATCGATTGGGCGGAGTGACCCCTGCGGGGGAGGCGGGGGCAGCAAATTGATCGTGCAAAATAGCCTTGGCCAACTCTTTAATTTCCAATTGTTTTTCCCGTAATGCGAGTCTCCCGGAAGAAACGTGAGAAGAAACGGAAGTAGGTGGCGCTGAGGCGCCATGGTACATTGGAGAACAACACATTCAGATTTCAAGGCGATAAGTAAGAGTGGACTGAAGAGTTTCCTTATAAAACTGCCAAAAAATGTTAACGATTCTGCAAATACATCATCATATCTGCTTATCGCTTCGAGGAAGTAATTTCAAGTAAATTGTAAAATTTACACTCATTCAAGGGCAATTTCCACCCATAAAAAACTCCAGAAAATCCGGTCGGAAATCCTATTAGTTAATAGATGATAGTGATGCATTGTATAAAATAGGAATTCACTAAATATGATTCGGGAAACCTATAATGAAGAATTCACTTTAGTTGTATGCTGAAATTGAGAAAAATCCTAAATTATCCAAATTAAGAGACAAAATTATTAAAAAAAAAGCCAAAGAGATCAAGATTGGTATCAAAATTCTAGAAATCAGGTAGGATTAAGATTGACGGAAAAAAATGCATATGAGCAATCATGAATCACATCTGATTACATCTGGGGGAATTCCCTACCGGTTTTTTTATAATTTAGCCGAGTTAATTTAAAAAAAACACCCTCATATCAAGAATGGATTAAGCTAATCTAAGTCAGGAACAGGTTCGATAATCTTTCGAATTTACCTGAAATCCCACCTATTTCAGCTATTGGCAATTTAGATTCTCGCCACTTGAATGACAATTAAACCCACTATCTCAGCCCACAATAAAATCCGAATGTTTGTTTTTCAAAACTATGAATTTCATGACCTTAGCCGCCATTGACCCAATTTTGACTCCCAAAGCGCGGCGGCCATCTTGTTTTTTCGCCTAGTCATATTAATGTTTTTCATAATTCACTAATTTTGTGGGTCATTTTTGGATTCTACAAGCGTAGAAACCTCGCTTAACGCGCTCAAGGGGTGTTCAACCATCGTAACGCCGCTCAATCACTCGTGGCCATTACTTTCCATCCATAAAGAAATATCCATTTTTATGATCTTTAGAATACATGCACAAATTACTAGACGTTAACGTTCGTTAAGCAAGGTGAATTGTGTACACACTGCCACCTGAAACATATTTTCGTATAACGCAAGTTTACTTATACAGTCTCATAAAAGTAATACACTACGGAAAAAAAAACCAAGATCCAGTACCACAATTTTTAACAATAAAGTGGATGAGATATGGATTGTCCTAAGAAACATAACATAGGACAAAAGAAGTATATTATCATTTGTCTTTCAGTCCAGCTTTTCCTGAAGTTTAAGGCTTTCCTTGTTTGCCCACTCTTATGAACGGTGCTCATAGGAAACATGAGGATACTCGATGAATTTAGACAATTATTTATCACTTCTTTTATGCTCAAAATCTCGCATTGAAACTACTGAATATGAAGAACTGATATTTGGGAGAGAAATGTCACCGTCATATAAAGTGACATTTGCATTCTGTAATTCTTTTGTGATAAGCATACGCATAAGTTTCAGGACAAACCGGTACACAAAACACATTTCAGACAAGAAAACTTTATATCACGGGATTCGGTGGACCGAAAATGCAAACTCGTCCTTCAGTACGGGATGACACCGATACTGAAAACAACATCGTGACCTAACGTAGGTTTTCGTTAAGATTGAGGCATACAGTTGGTCAACAAACATTTCTAAAAAAGTTTCAGAGCGTAATAAACCAAAGAATCTGCATAGATATTTTTCAAAGGAATTTATTTGAATTCATATATGCCTCTACCGACTTCTACCATATATATTTACTAGAACCTGTCTAAATGCATACGCTTGGGGGCGGGGAGGGAATATGCTTTTAGGCAGGTTCATCTAAATACACGGGTCCCAAGTCGGGACTTTATTTCTTTTAGAGAGGTTATTTATTTAGACAGGTTATACTGTATACATTTATTAAATTTATAAAATCAGTTCCGATTCTCACTTGGGTTTCAGTTAAGAATCTGTCTTATATTTCAAAACCAGGCTTTTTTGTACACATGCAGCTAATTTTTAATTTTTAATAAACTAAACTGTAATATCATTACCAAAAAATGGAGAGAAAAAAACATTTTCCAACTACCAAGGGAAAGGATGGGGGGTTCCAGTTCATAAATCTGCCTCATACTTTAAAATTAGGTTCTCATTTTTCACACAATTACTGTATATTCACAATTTATAGTTGCATAACTTAAAATTATTTTCTAAATTTTAACATAGTTCATAAACTAAAGTTAGCCAAAGTTTTCCAAGTTCACAAGTACCTTGGAAGCTAGGATGTGGGGATTCATGCATCTGCCCCAGACTTTAAACCCTGGTTTACCTGTTTTCAAACTAACATATGTTAAACCAAATCATAGCAAGCCGTCGTTCATCACCATAAACGGGAATGTAAAAGCCGAAAACCCCGCAACCCCAAAAACTGGAGCAGGTAGGTTGCCTTGGGATCGCCGAAAAACACGGTGTCATTCCGATACCAAGTACAGATTCAAGGCAATCCGCACGCGACCAGCCACCGAGGCACTACCGAAAAAGCCCACAGAAATGACCCAGTTAGGGAATTTTACCCCTGGTTCAGCCGCCTGTCAAACCGGCCTCACGTCCGATAACAACAATAAAAAAAAACTTAAGCAATTTTTAAAAATCAGCCGTGTTTAGCTTCGAAACTCCTAGGCCGAGGTCCGAGAAGGACTTCGGCCATTGCAAATATTTAAACGTCCCGGGGTCATGAACGTTTTAAAACTTCAGGTGTTTCGGATATACTAGTTAGCTAATCACCGGTTATATAACGA
The DNA here is from genome assembly GCA_034698625.1 of Julus scanicus. Classification (NCBI taxonomy): domain Eukaryota; kingdom Metazoa; phylum Arthropoda; class Diplopoda; order Julida; family Julidae; genus Julus; species Julus scanicus. The sequence goes on along the minus strand of JAQGBW010000548.1, from coordinate 17,290 downwards.
ATTTTAACTAACCTTTGCACGTCGTTAGCGACAGCAGCACTCCTAATTCCATAAGCAGAAGGAAAAGCCATCGCACTGAAGCTTCCATTGCCCATTCCCGACTTGAAATGACCGTACCTGCGAGGTAGAGCACCTGTCTGAGGGTAACAACAAGTTTTTTAAAAAAAAGGTGACGTCACGCATTTGTGGCACCGCCTGGTGGACAGGTAAGGAAACGGGATGGAAATTCAGTTTACGATGACCCTCCCTCTACTACGCTGTGAGTAATAAAAAAGTAGAACCCAAATCGTAATTTCGCGATAAATGTTTCGATTTAAATGAAATTTGGCACTTACATAGAACAATAGTGTAGGAACAAAAATGAATTATAAAATATGCTCAAAATAATAATAATTAATAATATTGAAAATACGAACTAAAAAACTCGGATTAAACTCGACCAGCGTATAATTGATTCGTCAATCTAAGAATGGCGCCTTAGACTCCGGGCTTGTGTTAAGGCCACCGGAGAACATTTGAAGCACATTTTACAATTCATTTTTGTTCCTACTATGTAAGGGCCTAATTTCAATAAATATAAAAACGGCTGTTTTTTAAATGGTGCAACGATTGAGCCTGCTTCATTTGAAAAAGAAAGAAACACTAGCTGAAATAATGAAAAATCGGTTTGTTTAAAAAGCTAATAACTTTTAAAAAAGCCGCTTTTTTAAACCATTAATTTAGTTCAAAAAGCCAATTTCATCAGTTGAGCATTTTTTTTTTAGAAAATTACACCGGAAATAGTTTTAAACAAATACTTTTTTTTTAAACTTATCCCTGCCACCTACTAACTGAAAAATCTCATTTCTTATATCAGCTTTCCACGTATAGCTTCCCTCAAAATCCGTATTTTTAATTACTTTCCTACTAATTTTTGAGCTTTTGCCCAAGTGTATGCTGTGTACGTTATTGCATCCTTTTCTTGGACGGACTTTTAAAACAACATTGCTCATTTCGTTACACTGAAAAAGACAAAGAATGCTTTTCCGTACTTTTTTGTCAAATATCAATTAGTCCTTAAAAACAATTAGCCTAGATATGGCAGCCTGTAACGATTATCTAATGACAGTGAAACGAATTGCTATTCACGTGAAATAGCGAAGAAAAACTACCTTTTCGCAAAATTATTTCAAGCAAAAACTTAAAATTGAGTTACTTGTATGGTTAAAAGGAAGTTGGTAGGCAGGGGGTCCTTGTTCTCAAAGTTTGGGCAATTCCTTTGAAGATTTTTCGTACGATTTTCGTATAGCAAGAGATTCTCGGTTAACTGATGTGAAACTGAAAGTATGCAATGTTGGATTTGGTTAAGATATAAACGAGCAAGATTATTATGATAAAATGATATACTAAAAATCTAGACGTTTTTAAATAAATGTTTTCCCATACAGTATACTGGGTGGATCAGTTATTACTGGTCACCCAACATTTTTTTTAAATCTTATAGTTATGGAAATTCTGTTAATGTGGCTAAAGAGGAGGTCATGTGTGCTCTATCCACTGATGTTACTAGATTTGAACTACGACCATTCGTTGACGGGAATACAAATAATAACTTGGGACCCGTAACACTTAAAACAAAATGCCAAATTAGGAAAAGGTAGAGAATGGTCTGTTTGTATGAAATATACTACTTTCGTCTACATTGAGAATTATTTAAACGTTGTACAATGTTTCTAAGAATCGAGGGGAACCTCAAATGGTAGCTACGCTGCAGCACAGTACTGTACTGCAGTGAAATGACCAACAATTCAATATATTGTGTGATTGAGTAATACAAACATCAACTTTCATGCAGTGATTCATGCTAATGTTGGCATTAAATTGTGAAATATCACTTGGAGGATACAGCATAGCATGTCATCTCTGGAAATAGGCCAACGTTAAAAATCGACAAACAAACAAACAATGTCATCTCTGGAAATCATGTCAGAAAAATACGTTTATATCACACAAAACATATAAAAGTAGGTCGCTTAACTGCAATACAATACTGTGTTGCAGCGTGGCTACCATATGACGTGTCCCTCAGTTCCTAAAAACATTGTAGATAGTGGATAGAGAATACATAACTTTCTATTTAATCCCATTAACAGAATTTTCATAACAAGAAGATTTAATAAAAAAAGTGGGGTGGCTAGGACAAATGTAAAAACAGCTACACAGACATTAAAATAACATTTAAAGCAGTGAGGATAATAATTTTATTTATAAAATCTCGTGGGACCTGTAAATACGCCACTCGTTCAGACAACAAATTTTTAAAATCTCATAACGTATAATACCACAAAAAAACAGCTTACAACCTCGTTAAATCGTAAATATGAATAATAAAAATTAATCGAACTTTGATTAGGCAGGCAATATTATGGCAGTGACAATGCCGCTTGACAACGCATGCGATGGGGCTTAAAAAAAGGCAGTAAATGTCATTGAAAAATGCTGCCCCATCATTTTAAAATGCTGAAAGAATTGCAAATATGGTGTTTATTACGTTTGCATTTCCGGGCTTTTTTCTGGCTGAACTGAAAATAATAAAACTTGATTAACATGGTTTGTCCTGAAATAAAAAGAGACAAATTTTAGACTAGAAAAACATCATGGCCGCAAAGGTTAAGGACAGCAGTCGTATTAAAATAATGATAGGTTCGTGTTTCCATATTACAATTTTTGCACTAATTTTGACAATATGGCATCAACCGCGAAATGAGGTCAATAAGATGAAGGATTAATTATGATGTGACAATAAGCCCGTTAACTCATATCCTACTCAGTTCGTCTGAGGAATGAATTAAAAAATACAATAATAACAAACTTAGAAACGAGAAAAATAAAAACTGGTTTTTAAAATGTGTTTTCCTTTTAACGCAAAGATGCAAAGATGGATAGGGACAATATTTGTAGAAATGTAAGACAAAAAAGCTTCTTTACCATTGTGAAAAAACTTGAAAAGTGGTATAATTTGAAGAAGAAAAATCTTATAAAATGATGCCATGATCAATATTAGCAGTGCCATCTTATTTCTGGATTAGTGTCCAGCACAATCTCCAGCCATTTAACGAGTAGTGAATAAGTCTTTAAATGAGGCATGCATTCACCCTTTTACCCAACAGTGCCTCTTTATTGCCACAAAACCTGCAATTTGGGATTTGACCCGGCCTTAACCTTTGCGAGCATTCACAGGGGTCAATGTCCCCGAATGACGTAAGTTTCCGTAACAAAACAAAGCCAGATATACAAAAAGCCCGCGAAAAATCTGAAAAAATTGAAAAGAAATAAATAAGATCACAAAAAATAGTCGACGTGCTTTAGAGGTACCATGAACCACTTAGGGGCCATTCTAAAAGAACGTCCTCAAGAGGAAGTAGGGGGGAGTGGGTCTGCTGTCATGTGGACACTATGTGGGCAGGGGGAGAGGGACAAGCCATTATGGACGTCCACAAGTGATGGTAATTTTCCGTTTTTTTAGATTTTCTGTTTTATTAAGTTTTTAAGGTCAGTGAAATGGGAAATGGACACCAGAAGACACGTGTCTTCAGTCCCAAACGTATTTAAAATTTTAAAACCTCGGGAATTATACTTAATTCTGTGCTAAACACTAATTGTATGCTGAAATTGCCCTTGAAGGTCAGGAAATTTCTATTAATCCTAAAAATCAGGCGGGTGCTTGGAATTAAATTTGTAGGACGGGCCTTTGTATATGTTCCACAAAATTTTCTGGACACTCTACTTTAAGAATGTCTATGAAGGGGGTCTGGACAAAAGTGGACAGGGTGTAGGGAGGGGAAGGGGAGGGTTAATTTTTAAAGGATTTTCGAAGAAGTTCTTTTTGAATGGCCACTTATCGTCCTAAAAAAAATTTATTTTTAATTTGCGAGTCACTAGAATACCACAACAACAATAACGATATTAATTTTTAAGAATAATAAATAATAATGTGATATACATGTACATGTAAGTGCGGAAGCATATCTAATTAATTCATTATTAACTATTTACAAAACCCAAATCTAATTGCAATGTCGTTAATATGCCCACGAGTCGAGGGTTGTGAAAATCGGATGACGATGGCACGAGTCGGCCATCTTGGGACATCGTGGTCATGATGCAAAGATGCGAATGGAGCTCCAACATTACTTCCGACAAGTTAAAAACATCGTAATTATATACGGAACCTAGTTTCCAAATTTCCATATCAAGTTGTTGCACTTATTTGGTGTTTTTTAAGGGCCCACAAGCATCTAAGGTCAGAAAGAACCCATAAATTGATTGAGGAAACCCCATATCCGTTTCATCAGACTGTTGGCACGCAGCAACTTCTTCATAATGCGGCACATTTTGCAAAAACATTTTTGCAAATTTAACTTTCCCGCAGTTTTTACCAAATCCCTCTCCTAAAATCACCCTAAAACCGTTTAAAATAGTTAATAATATTCAAGGTAAATGTCCAGTTTTTGACCAAGTGTCCCAAGATGTCCGACCCAGAGCAGACGACAGCGCTCCACCCGTCACACAGAGAGGGTGAGCTGGAAATACGAAAAAGCCCTACTTGATTACATGGCACACCGCTGAACAAAGGCACTAACGATGATGTCACGTGGCTGGCTCAGGCTAAGCTGTTGGAGTAGATGCTGTGGTAGCGCTCTTCCTCTCGGTTCTTGTGGGCCCACACTCCCACCACGAACATCTCGATCTCGCACTCGTCGCGCCCCCTCACGATACGGAAGTAGCCATTTTCGCCCCACTGGTGGCCCCACGAGTTTGCACAAATCTGAAAATCACGAAAATTTAGAAATTAACCACGCTGGATTTCTTCATCTGATCTTTCGGGATGGGAGCAAAATTTCATCAACAAATACCTACCCAGTACTTCACGTTTTTGCCAGTTGAGTGATCCACTCCCCATCTGCATCAGAAAAAATTTTTAGCAAACATGAAGAGAAAGATACCTTCAGCATATCAGTCAAGAATCTACTACTCTTAAGATTCTCAATCAACACTGACTTATTCCGAGAAGCATTACTGTAATCCTGGAGACCAATCTCTCTTTTAACATCTTTGGCCTCTGGATAGAATCTCTCTTTGGGGATCCAAAGAAAGTTGCTCGTTGAACTCTGAAGAGATTCGCTCTTTGACCTATGTATGTAGGGAATCTCTCCTTGGGTATCCATAGATAGTTGCTCGTTGAACTCTGGAGAGATTCGATCTTGGAACTCAGGATTGATTCACTCTTTGACCACTGCATGGAGCGAATCTCTCTTTGAACTCTGGAGAGATTCGCTCTTTGACATCTGGAGAGATTCGCTCTTTGACCTATGCATGTAAAGAATCTCTCGTTGGGTATCCAAAGATGGTTGCTTGTTGAACTCTGGAGAGATTCGCTCTTATAGTTTAGGGAGATTCGCTCTTATAACTGGGGAGATTCGCTCTTATAACTGGGGAGATTCGCTCTTATAACTGGGGAGATTCGCTCTTACAACTGGGGAGATTCGCTCTTACAACTGGGGTGAGATTCTCTCTTTGACCACTGCATGGGGTGAATCTCTCTTTGGGTATCCAAAGAGAGATTCTCGTTGAGCTCTGTAGAGATTCGCTCTTAGAACTCTGTAGAAATTCGCTCTTTGATCTCTAGCAAATTAGTTTTTTTACCTCTCTGAGATTCGCTTTAGAACCCCAAAAGTGATTGTGATAATTGCCCTGATTGGATATAATCTCAAAGAGATTGTGTGTGACTCACCCAATTATCCGAACGGCCAGATATTGGTGTACTCCATGGGCGTGGTCATCGCGGGCTGCGTTGCCGCTGATATGCTGGTAGATGCCGGACTTGTATGAGAAAAACTCTGGTTTCACCTTCAATAGAGCTGAAAATGTGAATTGAAGTCGGTGAGCAATTGGAAATGAGCATTGAGAACTCTGATTGATGAAATTGAATGAGGATCCCACCTTGCACCGGTCCGTTGGTTTTGATTTCGGTCATGATGTCCGTCTCCCTGTTGCCTATCCTGTAGGCAGGGGGTGATCTATACAACGGACTGTCCAGTCGCGTGTTTGGACACTCTGCAGATTTAGTCGTGGTGCTCCTCTGGACCTGGCAGCGGTCTTTGCCGTTCCGGATGCCACTCGTGTAGGGATAGCATTCGTCGGTTACCACCCTGAAAGGTACACCAGTTTACATCTCTGGCTTACAAAACTTACAGTAATGACAAGGTTTTAGGGCCCTTTGAACGCCACGTGATTTTAAGGCTCCACCTTAATTTTTTTAGGATTTGAAACGGGGAATATATATATAACGAAGAAAAGTTAATTAAATAACGAGAGAAAGGGCACATTCAGGATTTCAATATCAATCGATGTAGGCCCCATACCCACATTTTCTATGCATAGAGAAGTTACATTGAGGGCCCTTACCCAAACATGCTGATGTGCCACCAGGCGCGGTCGGTGGATCCAGAATAGCAATGGTTCTTCCTGGGTGATATGCAATCGATGATGTGTTGGGCCGACAAGCGGTGGCGCTGCGCTCCCTGAGTTTGGATGGCCAAGCGGTCAGCAGCCACATCTACAGAACAGAAACAACTAATTGAACGAGTGTTCAATATTCCCAAAAATACGACACCATTCCACTGCAGGAGCCTTGACTTACCCACGGTGGAGATGGCCCAAGAGGACGGAAAGTCCATCTGGTCCATCACGGGCTGGATGAGACCAGGCCATTGCTGGCGGGAATCGAAGGACTCGCCCAGAGACATGCGGTCATCCGGGTTTGGAATGCTGGTCTGTTCCAAAACCTATAATCAGAGCGTATTAAATGTTGCTTATCTGATTCCAACATCGAAAATCTGAATTTGATTTTCTTAAAATGACTTACCGGAAGATCAGGTTTGCAAATTCCAGCTCGCTGCTTATAACCATCTTCTAATGTCCTTGCCCACAAGAAGGAATAGTTGGAAGCTTTCCATCTGGATTAGAAAAAAACCAAAAACTTTTTGGTACATAAGTAATTTTGCAAATTTTACAACTCCTTAATAAAATATTATATTTCAAAGTTTTCCACCACGATTACTTCACGTTAGGGGGTGAAAGGGGTGAAGATGTCAGAGGTGAACATAGATAACCCTTTTTTTACGAAACACGCTACTTTTGTTGATCTTCGCAGTTTGAAAAACCACAATTTTGACTTTTTAGTGACGATAAAACCAACAGCTCAGCAATAAAACGCAGCTTTCTTATATTTGAAGTCAGTGAAAGCCGCGAGCATGTCATTGAAATTCAAATAAACACTATCTCTCCATCGTCCATTAAATTTTATTTTTCTGTTTTTGCGGTTTATTTTCGTTATTTTTTTTTAAATTTTTCGTGAGATACAATGACCGCAGGAATCGTTAAAAAAAACACCACGCAACAGGAATCCGTGGAAAACTCGACTATAAACTCTGGAGTACTTTGAATCTCTAACAACATTACTATAAACATTTTTTTACTTTGATTACTTTGATTTTTTGCTTTGAATACTTTGATTCACGATCAAAACTTTAGTTGAAACCTGAACAACTTTCACATCTCTCTTAGACAATATACTTTGAATCTTGAATACTCGAGAATCTTTTAAATCTCTAATAAAACCAGATAAAAACCAAGAATCTCTGCAAAACTTGAGTTTAAACAAGAAAATATTTAAACTTCTTCTGTAAATATCCCCATTCAATCCTTACAAAGTTTTCTATGAATTCTCTGAAAAGATCCAGCAAACTTTAAATTGAAGATTCTTGTTAGAATCATGACAATAATCAAAGAAATTTTAGCTGTCAATTTAGAGAATCTTCAAAGAAGTTTTATTTGTGAATTGAGGGAATCTTTAAAGAAGTTTTATTTGTGAATTGAGAGAATCTTCAGAGAAATTTTATTTGCGAATTTAGACAATCCTGAATTGTGAAAATTTTAAAAGAATCTTTAATTGTGGATTGTGATAATCTTGAAAGCATCTTGGTTTGCGATTTGTAAGAATCTTGAGAAATGTGAGCCAAGTTTATTTTTAACCTGATATAATTTTGTGAATCTTTTTGGAACTACTGCAAACTTGAGAGAATCATTTGAACTTGAAAACATAGGGAACTTTAAATTCTTCATATGAATTCTATCAAATATCTAAACTTTAGAATCCCAAAGACAAAACTGACACTCGTGAATCTCAGGAACTCCCTGACAACTCGCACGAGAATCTCAGCGATCGCCCTGCTTGATCTGACCTGACATGGGTTCGGAAGAGGAAACAAAATATAAACCCTTTGTTTCCAAGCCCACTTGATGGCAAATCATGTGATATTTGTTTAATCCAATTAAGACGATGCCAGGCCAAGGGCGTGGTGAGCCTTTAACGGCCGATTAGAACGGAGAGCTGTTTGCTTTAATTGGCGGCTGGTTAATTGCAAAAGGTGACAGCTGACCTTGGCACAGACATTGGGGGTGTAGGAGTGAGATTCCTGGATTCAAGCCCCGTGGACTCTTGCCAGAGGCCTTCGGAAGCGAAGGTGCGATTGAGGGTTAACGCAGCAACAATAAAATGCTAATCGGCGATTAAGGAACATACGCACCCGAAATCCCCTTGATTGATGCTTAGAATGTTAGCAGGTTGAATTATGCAAGGGCTGTCATCGCACATCATTTCCATGAGGGTGGGGCTCACGGGCCTGCACGTGCTGTTTCAGGAGAAAAAAATAATAATTTAAATTACCAATTACGTAGTTAATGATAGTTAAAAATAAATGAAAGATAAGAGAAATCAAGGATGAATATGGGGATGGAAGTAGACCATGTGACGCCTCAGATTTGCTCCAGGGACAGCCTGTCGCCTCCTGGAGGGCTTTTTTTGATATTTACACTATTTAATCGATGATTAGTAAACTGAGGTTGGTGCAACAGCTCAATTCAAAGTTATCAGAGGAATTATTTCCGTTTTCCACCACCTTTTCCTCACACATTTACACCTTTTACAGATGCTTTTTGTATATTAATGAATTTCAATGACTTTTCCTTTAAAAATTCCCCGATTTTCTACGATTTTTAATCACAAATTCCTAATTTCGGGATTTTCTACAATTTCTCGTCACTAATACATTTCAACATTTTTCCCCTATTATAAATTCAAATTTTCCAACAATTTCTTTCATAAATCTCGAATTTACTTCATAAATTTTTTATTTTATGCGACATTTTCTTACAAATTTTAGATTTTCCACGACTTCACCTCATATAATAAATATTTTGTCACTACTTTACTTCATATATTCATGATATTTTACCACTTTTTCTCAAAATCTGCGACTCTTTCTTAAAACTTGCGACTTCTACACCTTTTTCTGGAAATTAATTTCGATTTTTCACAGTTTATTGCCGTATAAAATGCCAACATATAACGTTTCCTTAAAAATTCCCGATTTTCTACGACTATTTCTCGAAATCTACAACTTTTACACCTTTTTCTGTAGATAAATTTCGATTTTTCACAATTTATTCATGTATAATATACCCTCACATAACGTGTCCTAACAAATTCTTGATTTTCACCATTTTTGTTATCAGTATTTAAGATATTCTACGACTTTTCCAAAACATTTCCCGACTTTCTGCGACTTTTCCACGACAGTTCTATCGTTTGTTATTGCTTTAACTATACTATGTTCGCTATATTTAATTAGAAAACATGGCCGTCGTTTTATAATGACTAATTAGTAGGTTTCACAATTGCCCATTCTTAAAATAGGAAGTTGGTTTTAGATGAATGGAAGATTCAACTCTTACCATTTGTTGCAATTAAACCAGATTGATTCATTCTCTAAGTAGTATTTGCCATTGTAGTAACAAGCTGAAAAGAAAAAAATCGCCTCAATTTCAATAAACAGTCAACAATGACGTTTTCAATAGATTATTTCAGATCTTTTGAAAAGAGCAGACAGTCACTGACACACTGTCGCCAATGGCAATGCATACAATGATGACGTCATTGATGGACAACCACAAAATTGAATCTTTGAAACAATTAGATCTTAATTTCTTAAACATCTTAGGAATCATATCTTAATGAGCATTTCTTGGAATTAGATCTTTATGAACATTTTTAGAAATTACATCTTAACGAACATTTCTAGAAATTAAACTTGCATACATGTTTTTAGAAATTAGATCAACTTGACCATTTTTTAAGAATTAGAGCTTTATTAAGATCTTAGAAAAACATATACGTGGACATGTTTCCGTAGAAAAACTGATCGAAAAATGTCGAATTTCCAGTTATTTTTTATTTATTTTTTTCTTCAAAAATCCGATGTGAGAAAACGAGAAAAACTTTTTCCCGAATTGATTTAATTAGGTTTTAAGAAACCCTAAAAAACATGGAAAGTATTTTCAAAAATATAATTACAAAATTTGAATTTCACTCTTTTTTTAGTTAATTTAAATTTTACTAAATTTTCGAAAACAAGCCAGAAAATTATATTCTAAATTTTTAAAATTCATTCCCTTCATTGCTTCAACAAAATTCCTCGTTTCAATGATTAAATTCTAGAAAAATATATATAGCTACTATTTGTTATATTTTGACTGAATTAATGTATATTTATGAGATAAAATAAATATACGTGTTCGTGCATATACTACATGTACTATATAGTAAAATCAGAATGCGGCTGTACAGCCATTGTGCAACAGTCGGCTGAACTTACTCAAAATCGGGCTGGGCTTGGGGATGCCGAGACAGTGCTCCTCGTAGTCGGGACAGCAGTCATCTGCATCGGGCCTCTTGCAGAACTGGTCGCAATAGCAGAGGGTCTGCAGCCTCGGGACGGCGCATTCGTCGAGTCGGCCCTTGCAGCACGGCTTCGTGAACACACGGCCGCAGTAACGTCCGGCCAGGGGCACGGACTGACCCCACGCGGCGGCCAGCAACACGGCCAGAACGAACGCGACGGTCATCAACTGCTGCATCTCCGGTAACAAACTCGTGTTTCCGAAGGACTTTTTGCAAACTTTAACAAGCCCTCTTTACTTAATCTATCCGGGATTCTTCTGGATCTTGATGACTCCTTTGACCAACTTCTTGCAGGACTTCCAAAGCTCTGTCGTGCCTCTTGCAGCCCTTTGCTCAACTTCTTGTAGACTTTTTGCAGGGATTCTTACAGACCTCTGCCGAGCTTCTGAGAAGGCTTTTGCAAACTTCCGCCTCTCTGCAACTCTTGCAGCTTTCCCTGGGCTTCCTGCGAAGGTTCTTGAAAACTTTTGCCGGACTTTTTGAAAACTTCTGCCGAATTTCTATGAACTCCTGCGGCGAGAAAAAAAAAAATCCCGGTCAGCCTGCGACACCGGACACCGGTCACTCTCCGCGGTTGGGTACGTGCAGCAGAGGCCGCTGTTAAACGGCGTTTAACGCCGTTCTTCGCACCGTCCCAAAGGCCAATGAGGGCCCTCCTCCGTCCCCTGACGTCACTTCCTGCGCGAGCACCTTACCAGCGCTCCACGGAGGAGGTCACTGGGTGATGCTTCCGCCTCGCCACCCCCGATTTTAATCCTACCCTGTGACAATTTTTTATGACTTTTAATCTAATTATGAAGCGGCGTTTGCGTGAAGGCCACTTGCCAGAAAAGGCGTGCTTTGCACCACGCTCCGATTAACGTAATCGGCCGTTTGGACAACCGGAGTTCCGCGGTTCCAAGCAATACCAATGATGTAATATCGAGGTGTCGCACCCTTTATACAAACTATTGTTTCAGTATAGTTTTCTATAAACGGTTATTCTACAAATGGCGCCTATGTGCTGACTGTATAGGCCAAGGCAATAAATTGATTCTTAAATTTCCAAAATGCACCCATTTTGATGTTGCAAATCTCCACTACACTCCCTTTCATTGTCTTAAGTATAATGCGTTCCCCAATATTCTATTACCCAACTGAAATTTCGAAATTAAGATGGATTCTGGTGTAAATGGGCGCGGCCATGTTGGAACTCACTTAAACTAAATGCATGGGGTGATGAACCGAAATATGGCTGATTAATTTGAACCTGAGTAGAGATACAAAAATTATCTTCAAATAATGAATTGCTTTCTTAATTTGTGGGTTTAGGGTTTATCACCCTCTTAAATTAAAATTTAAGTCTGGGGGTATTAGCATCTCGGATATTGTTGTTACAAATGGTGTATATACCGTCCTTCAATATTTCCCAAAAGGGAGACCTTAGTTTGATACAATCCTACATCTGGCCAGCTTGAAAATCCTATTTTTGTGACATAAGCCTAGCGCAGATATGTGAAGAGGCACCGAGGCCCTGAGATGTCAATGTCAGGAGGACCGGTTAGCTTCAATCAAAACCCTTTTTTCGTTTGTTTGGCATTTTTGTTAACAAATTGTAAGTGGCGCCACGTGCCCTTAATAGGTTATATCCAGTGCTTATGCGTCGATGTGTTTATGAGGCGCCCCCGGGTGTTTGATAACTGTACTAGTGACATGCATATCCAGAAAATTTGCGTGATAAAAACAACAGGGCCTATGGGGTAAAACGTGGCCTCAACGGGGTCTATAAAGTTTGAAATGTAATACTACTGTACAACACAAAACAACAAGAAACAATTCCAAAGAACTTTAGTTCATTGTATATAAATGTAGACATCATGTAAGGATTCGAAAACTAAGGTTCGACAAACTCAAATTACCATTGAATGCATTTGTTTGAAACAAAATCTCATCATGTGTATTCATTTTTCACGCATCCTGCTATTCAAAATTCACCAAGAACTTGGATATACTATGCATCAAGAGTAAATATTCTCGAGAAATTGGCAGAAGTTATTTCTTACATAATAGTGGCATAGCGAGGATATTTGGCGCCCAGGTTCCCCCCCCCCCCATCCTCCACTACCCAAAATTCTCCCCCCCCCCATCGTCCACTACCAATATTTGTGCCCCATTGTTTACTACCCAAATTTGCACCCCCCCCCCCATTCTTTACTACCAAATTTGCATTTCTCCTCCCCCCCCGCATTCTACACTGCCAAACTGTGTGCCCCGCATCCTCCACTACATAAATCTGCGGCCCCCTCATCCTTCACTAGCCAAATTTGTACCCCCATTCTCCACTACCCAAATTTGCGTTCCCCCTTATCCTCCACTACCCAATTTGCGCTTCCCCCCCTTATCCTCCACTACCCAATTTGCGTCCTTCCCCCTTGAATCCCCCTCTTTTCTCATTGGATTATCAATGAGAAAAGTCTCCGAAACATGACGTCATAATGTCACTCGCACGTGACGTCAAATTTCAATATACACCACATATACACTAAAAAAAGTAAGTCTAATATAAGTACAACTGACGTCAGTTTATGTAGTTTCAAAAAAAATGACTTCGAAATCGTATATAAACAACGTCTATATAATATTTAAAAAGCAGTGACCTAAAATTAATGACGTCATTTGACTGGGATGACGATTTGGTTTGATCCGAACTTGTCAACACAGTGATAAGAACAAGTCATATATAGATGACATTTTTGTTTGGATCACTACCAGCTAGAGATGTGAACAATCAGGAGACAATTTCAGAAACTCTTTACTGAGATATAAAGACTCGTGTTGAGTTCAGTCATCATGTGTGTTGACTTTCCAATCACTTCCATTTACTTGTATCAAAACCATAGATAAGTAACTTCGACTAACTTACCTAAACGTGGTTGAATCTCCGCTTGAAAGATCTAGGATGACCCCACGACGACCTGGGTATCAATTTGGCCACGTGATCACCGTGTGTCCACACGAATCGCTGATGATGAAAAGGGCGACGATCTTGGAACCAGCATGGGTGATGTATGCAAATGAGCCCGTGTCATCGGTTGATAGGTGGCGTTGGTGATGCCAACCTTAAAGGTGTTTCCTGTACAATTTGGACGTGTCTCAGAGGGTAACTTCAGTGGGGTAAAAGCGCATTGAGATGTTCTTTTTCTTGCGCCTGCAGAATCAAAGATTTTGGGCTTAGTCCAAAAAAGGAATAGAAATGTTGTTGAAGCGAGAGTAACCAAGGAGACACAAAATAACAATGGCATTTAATAACATACCTGCGAGGAATATTGCAGATGCATCGAAAACGTGCCTCGAATTCCAATGAAGTGAGGAAGGGGCAAAGGGGAGAAGAAATGCTGACGGCTTCTTTCTGTGACGGATTTGGAAGCATGTCCACGGATGCGGAGGTAGTGATGAAAACTCTTCAACTGAAGAAAAAATCGGTGCTGTGAGGGGATCACGGGAACGACTCCCGAAATACACGTTTGATTTGAATACAGAGTTCTTCTTTCGTCACTGCATGCATAATGGTTAAAGTCAGTGTCTCAACACTTAAACTTTAGTTGGGATTCATGGGGAGCGAAGACTGGTATCTTTACTATGGGAAGACAGATACAGTTAGCGTTAGGATTCATGAAATCAGTAGAAGATTCGCACCGACTATGAAGTTCTAAAACTTCATTACTACCTGACATTCGAGATTGATTAAATTCAGCTATACAAAAATGTAACATTAATTAAGACTCTATATAGAATATCTGATAGCCCGACTTCTTGATCTGGGTTTCTTTAGATTTCTGGCTCGGATAAATGCAGAAACATCTGTATCTGGGAAATTCATGGATGCATGAAATTTGGAGACAGTTTGATTAGTGAAATTCAGAGAGTTTTTTCTGGATCTTTGAAATTCATAAGACTTCTTCGTTTATGAACTTGGAGTCCTTCCATTTCATACATTTCTTCTGGAAAATTCAGAGACTTTAGGATGTGTAAAATTAAAAGAGTTCAAGATGTGTGAAATTTAAACGTCTGAATCTCTGAAATTCAAAGACTTCTATAGATCTTTGAAATTCAAACACTTCTGGTTCTGGAAAATGTGTGAACTTCAGAGACACTTCTGGAACTACAAAAACGTCTGGGTCTATAGGCTTGCTTTCCATCTTTATATTTCACGGACTTTTGGATCGGTCAAATTCAAAAACTTTGGATTTGTGAAATCCATAAACATCTGTAACTTTGCACTATGTACTTGGATTGCATCTTTACATATCATAAACCTTTGTATCCCTTGACTAATGCTACTTCTGGATCTGTAATCATGCACTAGCTGTAAGCACTTGTGGATTTCTTAGCCAAAGAGACTTCCAGATCTAGTCTAAAAACTTCACCGTAATCTTTGAAAATTCGGTCAAGCGCAATGTGGTTAAGATCGTAGAAAACAAGCCTAATTCCTAATTTGCCTTGACCTCCGACACCCAGGAAACAAACGATTTTCGCAGGTGCTTAGGAATTCCTAGGTTTAGCCTAATCCATTCACCGTTCGCTAATCGATTGCACTGATTGATAGCTGTTTGCCGAACCATAATTAGCGCACCTTTCTGTTTATTACATCTTTATGAGACGATTATGCCACCGCTGCAAGGTCGATTTCTGTACATTGAAATCGCAGGTGGTGAAAATAAAATCAGGGCCGTGGAAAACATGGCGGCTGAGCTTCGCAATTTATAAAGGTATCTCCAGCATTGTTCCTCCGCATTCCAACGTTCAACCTTTGACCCCGCGTGAACCTTGGACGAGTTATTGAACTTTGCAACGAATTCACACAATGATGAGTTCATTTGGAAGTTGAAAAAATAAAGAAATAAACGTCATCGATCAATGGCTGCCAAGGTGGTCTTGGATTGACAACCCCCATTTTAATCTCGAAATTATATTTCATTACCCCTGGGGATGTATTTTGAAAATGTCACAAAAAAAAATAATTGAAAGCAGTTCTCGAGTTGGGACCACCTCTGCTAAAAATAATTAACTTATAAATAAAAATTAGTGACCCGGAGATTCTGAGGCCACTGTTCCATTCAAAATGGCGGGCATGCACGCTCCACAGCTTCATGTTGTCATGGCAACGGGAAATACGTATAATGAGCACCTTTTTTTGTATATTAAGTTGCACCAAACTGTGATTTATAATAATTACAGAAGTTGTTACGTTCCTACCTGGCAAGATTCCAATCAGGAATTGTTTAGCTACTGGTTTTTATAACCGGAATTTGGTAAACCCGCTTTTTTGGCATTATAATTGCTGCTGCCAGTTATAAAATTGAATCATCGCTGACTTCACATCCGATTAAAATTAGAAAAAAATATGATGTAATAAATCTTAAATAAGATAATGTTTTCATATCATCATTCTTAAATTATGCTATCAAAGCTGTTTTACACGTCAATGTACCCATATTCAGAAAAATGTACTTGTAATCTAGCAGTATTCTGTTAATTACAAAATTGCACATTTTCTATATATCCTATACATGATGTAACATTCATATTTGAAACATATGTAACAAACTTTTTGTAACACATGTTAATAATACATGCAATGTATTACATTCTACAAAAATGCATCAACTCATTGTCGTTTATACTGTCAAGTATCTGAGGGTTTGTATTAACAAAAAATCTCTCTTGGAATCGCCATTTCCCAAAAATTGTTGGTGCAGCGAACCAAGATTTAATCGATGCGTATTTCTAGAATGTTCGGAAAATGTAGTGGAAACTGGCTACGCAACTCTGGTTCGTCCTATATGTAGGAATATTGCGTTCTTATTTGGAATACTCACAGAATGGTTCATATTCAGGATTTAGAGATGGTCCAGCGTAGGGCAGACAGATTTGTTAAGGGCAGTTACCAACATTTCGTGAGTGTGACAGAAATGCTCCACTCTTTAAATTAGAACACGCTGATGTCCAGACGCCAAAAGTTATTTATGGGGTTATATCTTTCTCGTAATTCAAATATATTAACGCCTAATGATCACTCTAGGAGTATCGACATAATCACTCGAATCCTTTGACCGAGCTTCATGCCCAAAGACGGATGCTTACTATTGGTCCTTTTTTGCGTGCGGTTAGACGATGGAATAGCCTTCCTGGCGGAAGTCCAGATTTAGTAAAAATACAATTTAACAATGATGTCTATAAGACGCTACTGACATAGGAGCATTCTCCTGGAGTCATTGGGTACAACTAGTCCAATATGTTTTACAAGTAATTACTGTATCTTAATTCGTAGATAAAACTGGTTTTAAGGTACCGTTAAATACTTTATAAGAGGGTATTAAGCCGGGTCTCTACCAAGAGTATCATTGCGGATCCTCACGGTTTGTTGAAACAAATTGGTCGAAATGTTTGCTTACCAGTTTTGTTTCA
>JAQGBW010000547.1:0-39149 GCA_034698625.1 Julus scanicus | reverse complement strand
TACACTAAGTAAGCACTAAGTTCAGACTGTCAACCCTGACTTCGAAAGTCGAAAACACAGTTGATGAGCTAATGAGGGGCAGCCACTTGCCAAGGGTTGGTTTTTAAAAAAAAAAATAATAATTCGTAGCGCACTTTGTGTTAGTACGTACTAAGAAAGCATTCCAAATAGAGGCTGGGTTTCTACACTAAGTAAGCACTAAGTTCAGACTGTCAACCCTGACTTCGAAAGTCGAAAACACAGTTGATGAGCTAATGAGGGGCAGCCACTTGCCAAGGGTTGTTTTTTTAAAAAAAAAAAATAATTCGTAGCGCACTTTGTGTTAGTACGTACTAAGAAAGCATTCCAAATAGAGGTCGAGTTTCCACTCTAAGTAAGCACTAAGTGCGAACTGTCAACCCTGACTTCGAAAGTCGAAAAAACAGCTGATGTGGCAATGAGGATCAGCCCCCAGACAGGGATTACTTTTTAGTACTCACACGTATGCGGGAAACCCAGCGTCCAGGGGTCGGGGTTGACCGTAGGCCGCAGTTCTCCGAATGAGTGTCCCGCCTTTCGTTTCAAACGCTCCGTGTGCCGGTCGTCGTTGATCGGTCGTGGCCCATGCAGCCTTCTTGTCATGTGCGTCCGCCGTCGCGGCGCGTATATCCCACTGTCTCGCTCTCACGCGGTCGAATCCAGCGTGGGTCTCGACGCTTTCATCGCAGGCATCGATCGTTCTGACTCACTGCGAAGTGCGGCCTGGCTTCCCCCCCTCCCTCCCCCCTCTCTCACTCCCTTCCCTCACCCCGAGCCTCCCCTCCCCACATCACACTGCGGCGTCCGTGTATTAGCGGGCGCTTCGGGGGAGGGGAGGGCGCTGGGGGGACCGTGGGGGACGAGCCGTGGCGTCGATATCGAGGAAGGGTCCATTGGAAACTAGGGATATGGCGCCAAGCCCCGCCCTTTAACGGATCCACCAATTGCGGTGGAGAGCGGAGATGCGGTCTCGGCGACTCTGGTGCTTGCTTCATTGTGCGGAGATGGGTCTCCCAAGAATGGTTGGAAAAGGGGTTTTAGCATGTTGCTGCTAATGTCAATACTGGCAATGTGCACAAGTTTGAACCAATGGGAATCACGTTTGCTTGTTCTTGTAGTAAATGCCCTTACTGAAGTGGTTTGACAATGTGATACATTCCTAAATGTCCTGCTCCACGCCCAAATGATGGGTGTTTCAAATTATCCACTTATTTTAAGTTTCAAATGAACATCCTATATTCCAATTCCTCGTTCCAACTATGGCGCACAGTGTACATAATATTGATTTAAAAGAGGTTTTTCTATCTGGGGAAACTACCCCGTGACGATCTGTTTTTATCAAGGAGTCAAAGCAAATCCCAAATTTTGGCATCCCTAATCCTGAATGGCTTATTTCTGTTGGTTATTTCATTAACTTTTTATTAGCCAACTTAGTGTGAGGTGGTGCTTCAACCGGAAACGGACGTGAATGTGCGCATGAAAGTGATTCGAGAAAATGTGCTCCGTGCGCGTGCGCACAATCACATCCGCCGAAATCAGCGTTTCCGGCTAGAGCTACTAGCCTCTCGCGTTAAGTTGATTATTGCCAGGATGTCAGGATGGTTCTTCTAAAAATTCAACCTAAATAAACCCTTACCATTTCCATATCTCCACATGCCCAATAAGTCACTAAGTTCTTTAAATATGCACAAATAAATTTAAAACCTGTTTTTCGTTTAATGTTACTATTTTTTAATTCGTGGAATTTCAAAATTTATGATACGTATTCCCATCATGTTAATTGTTGATGGAATCCTTCATCGATTGTACACGTGCCCCCTTGGAACCTGTCTGCCCAGCCTGGAGCATAAATTTACCCTCTTCTACTTTCTAAAATAATTCAGATTTTCAATTAAAGCGAAAAATTTTCCTTAAAAAACGAGTCTGGAGGAGTTGGGGAGGATGAGCTCATGGCGCTGCCTATCTAAAGAGGAAAAGAAGGGCATCACGCTGATTCGCTTTTGATTCGCGCATGCGCGCCGCCATTTTCCCCCTCCGCCTCTTTAATTCCCCCCTCACCCCCCACCCTCGCCATTACCCCCTCCGAACACTCTCGTGCGTGACATGGGGCAGACGGCATTAATTAATGTGCGGAGCACACACTGGTCATTTCACATGATAGTGATGGCGGTGGTCGGTTGGAGGGGGAGGGGATAAAGCGAGGGGGCAGACGGGGAGGGGATGCACGGCGCATGCGCACAGAGATCATGGAGCGAAGCTTGTTTGTGATACCGAAGGATTTGAACCTGTTTTAAGATACAGTCGGTGCTATATATATATAACATTGCGAATGTTTCAGTTTTTTTGTAGGGGGCTGTTTTTGTAGAGACCTGTTTTTTAAACAGGTGGGGAATGGTTTAAGTTTTATAAAAAACATGATTATTGGCAAGCGAATCATTCCACGTTGAATTAAAATCGGCCTTATTCCTATTTATCGCCCCCTGGTGGCGTGCGAGGATTCAGCATGGTTTTTCAAACATATGGCAGCGCCCAAATTTATTTTGGCAGTTCATTTTTTCTGTAATTGTAACGGTATTGCAGTAGAGTGCGTCCAAGTTGAATATACAATGCTGAAAACCCATACGCCACCAGGGCGTGCTGAATGCAGATACGATTTCCAATATGGCCGCGTTTTGCTATTTCGAATGAGTCCATTATGTTGCTGCAAACACAAAGGGATTGCCACAGGGTGCTTTATGATACAAAAAAAATACGCCACCAGGGAGTGCTGACTACAGATGTTTTCTAATATGGCCGCGCCCTTAATTTTATTTCTGAAGAGCTCCATTTTCTGCTGCAATTGCAATATGATTTTAAAGTTTATTCTCTTATATCCAATTGAATAGTGGATGTATGGTTAGCCCAGATGACCTTTTAAGGAATCACCAGGGTCTAAAGGTGGCGGTCTGAAGGGGCACGTCGAGAGCCTGCCGAGGTAACGGCGCTCGTGCTTTTGTCTATGCTCTTTTCTCTTCTTGCTGCTAGGATAAATGGTGCCTGCTAATGAGGATGCTAATGAGACACGGAGACGAGTGAAGATGCGTTCAACGGGGTGGGAAAGGAGAAGAAGAAGGGGGATGGATTTGGGGGACCCTCTGTCCCTACCTCTCCCCACGCTCACCTCATTATAAATTAAAACAAACAGCGCGATTTTTACGCGTGTTTGCTCGGCACGGCACGTACTGTGTCAACATTTCTCTTCAGATCGAAAAAATGCGTTTCCATGACGTCATTTCCGCCTTTAAGCACCAAAAACATCGAGTTTTTATACTAACTTCTATGGTATCTTACTTGTATATCGGATTGTAAACCTTATACATATATATCGGCAAACCATGCAAGTTTCTATGTAGTGCGTGTTTGCTCGCCATTGGGCAGCTCAACTGTCAGTGGTCGTTCAAAAAGGACGTCCGCAAGAGGGAGTAGGGGAGTCTGCTGGCATGTGGACACCATCTGGACAGCCGGGGTAGCCGTTGTGGACGTCCACTAATAATGGCATTTTTCAGTTCTTGGATTTTCTGTTTAATTAAGTTTTAAAAGTCAGTGAAAGAGGAAATGGACCCCAGAAGAATTGTGTCCCCAGTTTCAAACGTACTTTATTTTTTAAATCTCGGAAAGTCAGCAATTATGCCTAACTAATTTTATGCTGGAATTTCCCTTCAAGGTGCTAAATTTCCGGTTATCAGACAAATGTGGAAAATCGTTAAGGGATTCGTAGCGAGTAGTGCACCCTACTTTTCAAAAAAAACAAAAAAATGAAAGATTTCTATGAGGGAGGGGCGAGTCTCGGCTGAAATGGACACCTTGTAGACGGGGGTAGGGGGTCAATTTTTGAAGGAATTATGGGGACGTCCTTTTTGAGTGGCCCCTGAGTATAAAACCCTATTTGCCCCTATATATCGGCAAACCATGCAAGCATCTGTGTAGTGCGTGTTTGCCCTCTTATTTTGTTAGCTCTACAATATACAGGGTAAGCCAAAAAAGTAAGCCAACTTTATAAAAATCATAAAAAGGTTATTTGTTAATAGAATTTAATGAAAATTTGTACAAATATTGTTTTTCTCTTTAATTTCGAATTGCCCTCAATCACGTTCTTTTCTAATGACGTAATCATTCGAATTTGTCTTTCAAAATGGCGTTCACTGAAAACCGCGATATGTTTTTTTTGCGTAAACGAAAAATTATTTTGCTAAGCAATTTTTGAAACTGTTTCCGGAGAAAGGTGCTAACTTTCAACACAAATTGCAATACGGAATTTTTTTGTATCCTATTTTAAGTGCACATGTACAAATTTTCGTAATAAATTCCATTAACAAATAACCATTTTATGATTTTTATAAAGTTGGCTTACTTTTTATTGGCCCACCCTGAAGTGTTTTTAAACCAATGTCTCCGAAGCATACCGAATTTTAGTCGAAAATATTTTATTTAAACAATGAAAAATGAAGAAAAAAAACCAACATTCCCTTTCCTTCTTTATATTCATAACTTCATTTTTTGTTTATTATTTGTGTTGCCTTGATCTGGAAAGTTGTTGAAAAACATGTGTGTTTTAAAAAGTATGTTCCCATGCAATACACCGTATGTAAATATATGACATCTTAATCTTAATTTATCATATATGCAAATATGTGGATATGTGGATACACACATGATCGCACTGCAAGTTTTCCATTTCTGCTATGTCCATATTTGTGCACTTATACGCGATATTCAAATTCATGTTTTCGGACATAGAAGGAAAAAATCGCATATTATCACATATGCGACATAATATGATAAATTTCCCTATACAATATATGCTAGTTCACACAAACTTCAATCACGTGGTGGACGTTTCAAGTTACCTTCCGGTTGGTTATTCTGCTTTCTCCCCAAAGGGCCTTTTCCGCCCATCGAGGCCCAGAATGCAGCGCGCGGAATTATGCAAATGTGGAGGGGAATCCGCGACAAAACGCTCAATTTTAAACCTGTCTTCCTTGCTGTTCGTTAGGGGTCAAAGGGCCCTTAGAGGGAGGGGAGGGACAAGGGGAAGAATGGCACTTTTCTCGATTGCACCACTTCTTCCCCCTAGAACGCAGCCTTTTGTTTTATATTGATCTCGCGCATTCATTTACATATTAATTAGCCATTTTAATTAACAGTTTGAGGCGACTCGCTCAGATCCATCCATCTATAGACCGCTTTTCGTATTATAACGCTGGAGACGGATGCGCCGTAGAGAATGTATACTGTCTACGATAACGAACCTCCTGGAGTTGGGCGACATGAAGCGCCCCCTGCGGGCAATGTCAGTCGCAGAACACTAGTTAGAACAGCCTTTGATACAGTTTTAAAGCCTTTTTTGAGGACATCATGTATCATAAAATATCTTTTTCTATAGGCTATATATGTACTGTGAATCATAAAAAAGTAGAACCCAATAAAAAAATCACGAATTCGTGAAAAATGCTACGATTTAAATGAAATTTGGCACACAGAACAATAGTATAGGAACAAAAAAACTTGTTCTGAACATGCGAAGGACCTGTTCTCCAGGAAAAGGTTTACAAATCGAAGATTAATAATATCGAAGACTCGAAACTACGAATCAAGAAAACTTGGATTGAACTCGACCAGCGTATAATTGATTTGTCAATCAAAGAATGGCGCGTTTGACTCCGGGCTTGTGTAAAGGCCACCCGAGAACATTTTCAACACATTTTATGATTTATTTTTGTTCCTACGCTATTGTTCTATGTAAGTGCCAAATTTCGTTTAAATCGAAGCATTTTTCACGAAGTTGTGATTTTTTTTATTGGGTTCTACTATTTTATCACTCAGTGTATATATATATGGCTGGACCAGCTATACCAGAAATTGGACATACATGTATATGGAGATATGTTTTCGTATATATCTTTGAGTCAATTGCAGTTTTATGTGCCCCATATACCGGATTTCCAATATAGATACTGCATGATATGGTTAGTAAATGTGGCATGTTTGGTGATGCATTTTAGAAGCAGATTGCCTGCTGTTAGTTGATTATTATTGCTTGAACTTTGACCTTGCCTCGTCTCTCTTTCACTCATTGGTTATTTCCTCTTGTTTTTAATTTTCATCGTCGTTGTTCCGCACCACATGTTTTCCTCCGAACTTTGAATTTATATTTGCAGAATGATAAACAAAGGCGAAAAATTAGAAAAAAGTGCCTTCATTGTTTTAGTGTATCGAGCTAAAATCTCGTCATTCTTTTTTTTTTTTTCAACCGAGATGAAATTTCAGCAAATTGCAAAAGCATCTCGTTTTTCATTAGTCTGCGTACGATTTTTTTTCAAAGAAGTAAAAAAATCAATGTTTTTTTTTTTAAAAAAAAGCTAGTTAATTTCTCCATAGAAGGCGCTGCCAACCGATCGATTTTAACACGCATCTTTCCGGAAGTCAACCACTTGGAATGGGCGTGGTATTCTGGGTGAAAAAATTACATTTGCCATATTACAGCCCATATATATATCCATGTTTGATATTACCATACTACCATACTTACCATATTATCATTATAATGACCATTAAGGGACACGTGGAGTATATAAAATTTCCCATACATATACAATTTGTAATGCTCTGGATTAGTGTTTTTCAAACTTTTTCAACTCACTGCACATTAAACAAGGTGTTATAATTGTCACGGCACACCTCACGTTTTTTTTTTAAAAAAAAATGAGTTTTCTGTAATTTTCTCAATGAAATATAGACTAACTACGTTTGAGATGAATGATTACAAATAACTAATATTATTCTGATGTAAAAATTAACTAGAAATATAGGTTAGAACAACCACTTTTAAAAGTCTGAGACCATGAGACTAACATTTGAACTTTTAAACTTGTGACTATTTAACCACGAGAGGGCGTTCGTACGCCTTGCCTAAACCCTTTTTTTTCCGGTTTTTCCCCTTTAACTCGAACCGCTTTAACAGTTTTCCTTTGCCAATGTCTGAAATCGATGGATCCCGGTAGGGCCAAGATAACAGCGTGGGGCCCTATGGCGCTCTGTGTGTATCCGACGCCTATTAATCGCATCCTTCAAAGTCTCCAGCAGTTCGGATCCCCTCCTCATTGGTGGGCCGGCTTTAACGCAACGCATGGGCCTAATTTTATGTCAACCCTTTCAATTACCCCGACCAATAAAAACGAGGCTCGAAAAGTAATTAAAAAACGACCGTTAATTACAGTGGGTTGCTTCATTTGAACCTCGCCAAGCTCATAGATGGCGCTGTACGTGAGTTTAGGGAATATACCTAGTGTTTTGCTACTGTGGGCCTTGTATATAGACTCGTTACAATATCATATGGGTGCTACTCAAAAACTCCTTAAATTAGGGTTAATGGGACCTTACAGCATAATAGGACGCATGATGAGGTCCCAGTATCAAGAAATATACTTTATTAAGGCTTGTTATGATATAAGTTTCATGAATTGTTGGGGCATGTTGTAACGTCTCAAGAAAATGTATGCAATTTTTAAAACCTACCTATTAACTTGACCTAACCTAACCTAACTGTTAACTTGACCTAACCTAATCTAACTGTTAACTTGATCTAACCTAACTGTTAACTTGATCTAACCTAACTGTTAACTTGATCTAACCTAACTGTTAACTTGATCTAATCTAACTGTTAACTTGATCTAACCTAACTGTTAACTTGATCTAACCTAACTGTTAACTTGATCTGACCTGACTGCTAACCTGACCTGACTGCTAACCTGACCTGACTGCTAACCTGACCTGACTGCTAACCTGACCTGACTGCTAACCTGACCTGACTGTTAACGTGTCCTAACTTTCCTTAATCAGACCTTGAACCTTAACCAAAATTGCCTTGTTCGGTCACGTGCTCCACGGCAAATTGGTCATAAGATTCAAGTGGACCTAACTTCCATTTTTGTGCCCGTTAATGATGAAACTTCCAATTTGTATGATGACGTAGACGACCTTTAACCCTTCTAGCCTCTCCACTCGCTCGAGATCTAGGCCCCATAAGCGGTTGTCAGGCCACATTATTAGCAACAAGGGCATTACGATGGACGACGGTCAACCTTATGAAAGATCTTAGGACCACTTAAGGCGAGAAAAAAAAGGGGGCGCTTTTTGAAATGGGGGAAAAATGAAAGCTTTTTGCTGGGAGGGGAATTCCCCCATCGACTTAATGAGCCCAATGGGGGTAGCAGGGCCCCCACTCGACGTTATCTCACGCGCCTCTATAATTACTATGCCAACCGTACACAACGGGTGCGCTAATTGATTGACGCTGAATCGTTGGTTGCCATGGTGACCAAACCCGCTTGGCAACCAAGTGCTAGGGAGCTTCAGCCAGCAGCCTTTTTCAGAAGCTCTTGGCGCCCCCTAGCGTCTCTCCATGCCAACTTCCTGCATTGATTTCTACTTGTACTAAGGTCCTTTTAACAGGGGCTTCGGGTTTCGCTATAAAACTCTTGCAGCTTTTATGCGTAACCTAAGCCTGCTTAAAAATCTTTTCAATTTCACGCAGACTCGGCGCCCTTATACCAGCCGCAGGAGTCTTTTTTTTTTTTTTTTTTTTTTTTCTTTTTTTTATTCTTGTTTGGAGTTTAGGTCCGTATTATCTCATTGCTATACTGGTGCCTTCATTGATTTTCCAAGACTTTTTTCCACTTTCCAAAACCGTTTTAAAGTCTGTCTAGCGATCGTGTTGCCATCTGCAGTCAGTCTTACATGTGCAACGAATTTGATAAAACGTGTTTTATAGGGCCCAATCGTAGGGCCCTTAAGAAAGTAATTAGATTGTCACGACATTCCATAACTTTTAAGCACATCACAGTAATGATTTATATTTACAAGTCAACATGGTTTGGATATTTCCGTTAATCAGAAAAATCTGGAAAAATGCCGTGGAATTATCAGCGAGACAGGTGCGTGGAAATTTATAGGATGGGCCTTTTAAGGTTCCAATAAATTATCTGGACACCCTACTTTAAAAAAAAAAAAGTATTGACGTCTATGAGGGTGGTGGTGGTCTGTTTTAGAATAGACACCGGTGTGGACAGGGAGTGAGGGGAGGCAATTTTTGAAGGAACTTCGGGGACGTCCTTTTTGAATGGCCCCATACAACTTCCATTGGCATAAAGTGTTTACCTTGATGTTGTACAGTTTTGCAACACCCTGTATATCAGTATCCTGACATATTTATGATATTTTATTTGAACAGATTGTCAAGCAGCCTTGAAAGTCGGGGATATATTCTTTAAACGTGTATTAAACACCAGTTTATGCTTGAATTTCCTACCAGGCTCTGAAAATTTCCGTTTTTTGCAAATTCTCCAGAAAACTTTTCAGACTTTCCTTAAAACATTTAAGGGATGAATCTTTAAATTCTTTAAATATGTTTGATTTTTTTCCATCAAATTTACTGGACAAACTGTATTTAACGAACATTTGCCATTTAAAAATACCGGCAATGTAGTGCATATTATGTATGTGGGATACGTTACCTATACCTGTATAGATATAGGATTTGTAATTACTTGTTAATTCAATACACACTGTACTGTTATCAATGTAAGAAGTTGTCCGTTAAGAATCATGCCCCTTAAAAATGTTTTTTTGCAATCCATCACTACATCCGTGTTGGAAGTGTTTGCCACTTTTCAAGGGGTCAAGCTAGACAAACAGCCTCGAACGTTGACCTCTTGACCTGAGCCCTGCAGGGGGCCATTACCATTTGAAGTCCGGGTTTATCGACGTTTGACTGCCCTTAAACCCACGTAGTCTCTTGACCCTTCAGTGAAACGGAAGTTAAAGAAACCCAATCCACACCAAGAATCCTTCAAAGTACAAACTTTTAACTTGAATGGGGTTTCAGCAAATCTACCATTGCGTTTCCAGAGAAACACTGCATTGGTTTCTCACAAATTAGGTTTGTTTGTACATTATAAAAGCATGGAACTATTGCGCCATTTCCGGTTAAATTTAACTGTAAACAGGCATCAACCTCATCATAAACTACATTGATTCAATCATTACCGTATACGTGCTCTTTTTTAAAACCATGTAAGCGACTTTTATGTTTAAATTGTTTGTGTTTGCACTAACATTATGAACACTTCGCGGACAACACATTCATAACCCACATGAAAAACACTTTCACCACGTGATCAAGATGTTTAAGCTATTGAACATGTTAACATGTTTTAATTTAAGCACTGTTTTATTTCTACTTAATTTCATAGTGCAATAAGTATGTACAAAGTCGACATGCTAATTACACGTATGATATTAACACGTTCTTGGCATGTTGAATTGGAATGGAGATTTTACAACAAATGAAATTTCTAGATTCCTACCTGAGTGAAGATCCGTTTTAAGATGGTTTTTGACTCTTTGACAGATTTTCGGCTGCCGATTTCCGTCGTCTTTGGACATGGTTTACTCATTCCTACAAATAAATAAACAAACATTCAACATGTATGGATACAAACAGGTTTTTTTACAACATATATAACCCTAGCAAGCCCAATATTTCAGAATTTCATTTTGTGGCTTTGAACAATTTTCTGTAGTATTTCTTTAATTATCTGGAATTTAAGATTCTATACAGAAATACAGGTGTTTAGTTTTCACCCCTTAACCCTATTTTTCCTTCATAGCCCTGATAAAAAAAAAAAAAAAAAGAGATTTCTATTGTTATTTGGAAACGTTATTTTCTATTGGTATCAATAGAAAATTTCTATTGGTTTTATTGGTTTCAATTGTTTTCTATGGTTTTCTATTGTTCAGTCAATACAGCTAAACCATAGAAGTCAGTAGAAGCCAATAGAAGTCAATACAGGAACCATAGAAAACAGTTAAAATCAATAAAGTGTCCAAATAACAATAGAAACTAATAGAAATCTCTATTGGTTTCTATTGGGTTTTTTTTCACCAGGAAGGCCCTTTTGTTCTCGTTACGCTAAGGTTCTACTGTAACCCATCTATCGCGCTATAGGAGGACTTACTACATCACAGGGCCAAAATAATGAGGGTCTTTTACAGGGTCAAAATATACGATTTGTAGGGGATAAAATAAAAAAAAAAAACATTGGAAACTATGTCCGCAATAGTCCTATTCGAGTTTGTATTAATGCTTTCATTATAAAACGCACACAAATTTGAATTTACCTGACGAGGATCCCGAATTCGTTAGGAGGTGTCTTTGAGCTTGTTTCGTGGGATTCCAGACGTCCTCATTTCGACTTCTGGCCCAAATTTTGGCCAATTTTGCATCAATCTGACAGCTTTTCCTGCTCGGATGTAAGAGCCGATTGTCACTCGCCGAATTATGTGATGAAAATCGGTAGGCGGCAGCACCGCTTGAGAGACCGTTGTCGTGGTAACGATGTCATTATCAAATGCCCTATTTATTCAAGTTACTGTATTTCATGTCCACGAGGGGCGCCACTTACTTTTGTCCGTAGGACTGAAGGGTTGCAGGTGACTCCAACACCTTATGAAATGTGAGATCAATGGCACTTTCCGAGTGGACATGTATGGACCACATTTATTATTTAAATGGCCATATGTATGTGGTCCTAATTAAGCATGGGAATGACCATATACTGCTTGAGATTTTATAATACTTCGATTTTTTGTTTGGGCCCACTAAAACAGTAATGCTTTGCATTTAGTATAGTACGAGAACATCCAGTGTATGCATGGTTGTACAAATGGATTCAATTCAATTCAACTCAGTACCCTACAGTCAGCAAATAAATTGAATTGTTTACTAAATATGGACATATCCTTTGCAAGATTGATCCACTATCGCTTGGACCCTTATTAGCCTTAGTTGCCTTTGGGCCCGTAAACCCTATACAACAGTTTTATATGGGCAAACTCTGCCAGTAATGGCGAAATATAAACTAATATGGTCAGATGTGTCAGATTTGGTAATTTTCATACATTTGAAATTTTTGATCATAATTTCATAAATTTCATAAAAATCATTTTTATCATAAATTGGGTCGAGTACAAATCGAAATCTAAAATGGCGGCTAGCAAATTTCGAACACTATTTTTAAAGATATTCTACGAATTTTCTGGAAAAAGGCGTTTAAAGTCCACCCTCCTTCTCGAATGTTGTTTCATCGTACACGGATCGTTGTTTATCCAGAAAGCGTTTGATAGTGCGGGCAGGTGATGTAGTTTTTTTTATCGGTTTTTGTTGCTTTTTTGGTGGCCTGTATATAGCCTTCGTTATTACCCTGGCAATATATCGATAATGTTTGCATACATTTAATAATAATGTGCTTGCGCAAGTTTTATCATGCTGGTGGAATTAATTATCTCCTGTTTTCATGTACATGATCTTTGAACAATGAACAACGACATATGTGACAAATTTCCGTGTGGGTGAAAATTTGGATTTCTTATGTATACCCATCTTGCTTGTTTCGGTTGTAAACAAAAGTGATTAAACATGACGAGTTTTAAAGTTTTTAACACAATATCGATTTGTCGCATTAATGGTGAACGAGTATGATACTTCAAAGTTGACTTAATTTCACAAAGCTTTGTTTTGGTTTAAAAAAAAAGAGCGTTTTGTTGCGGAAATGACATGTTTCGCGAACAGTTACCATGGTAATTACTAGATTGTTGACAATAAGGCCACTTTTGGATAATTTTAGTAGTTTAAAGTTTCATCAGAATAATAACACCATAAACAACAACATGTCTTGACATAAACGAAATATGATCACGTGTCTTTCATTATATATACAACATGTGAATATGTACAAAGTATATCAGGAAGTCCAGCAGCCTTTAAGTCGGTTGCGGGAGGGGTCCTTGAAAATGTGAAGGATGAACCTTGAAATCCTTGGTTTTTCTTGAACACCCTAAAGGTTATTGATTGATTTAAATGTAATTTGGATTATTGGCTATTGAAATATGCGAAAGTTTGTATTAACCCAAAATTACTTTCAAAATAACGACTTTTTAAAATAGATTCCTTTGTTATAATCACTTATAATTCAAACCTTGTTTTACCGTAAGTTCCCAGTATTTGCACTATTTTATCTCCTGTAAAGTTTAATCAACTATAAAAGTGAGAAGGACCCTATACAGTACTTCCATTATGAAGTTATATAAACACTGTACTTTCTTCATAAAAGCTAGCTTATATAATCCGAATGGTGAAATGTATTAAAGGCAATGTGGTGTTTAGGCCTACTTAAACGTGCTATAAATTTGTTCCTATATAACAATCAAACTTTGATTTTTTTTTCGTACAGCTGTCCAGATGGAGCTAACGTGTGATATGGAAGGGGAAGGAACTATAACGTCCCATCTGTCGATGTTACACCCAACTCCCCCTTGTGTGTGTTCACCTGCGGACCTACAACAGACAGAAGCCTACTCGGACGTAAGTTTTACGTAATCAGTTGCACGTTTCGAACAGATTTAAAGGTTGTTTAATAGCTTTGAGAAGCAGTCATTAAGATAGGAATGAAAAAGCAGTTGGTTGTTTTTTTCAAATCGGAGCAGCTGAAATCTCTACGTCACGCTGTTTCAATAATAGACCATACGGTTGGGACCTCGTGACCAGACGTAGTTATAATTCCTGAGGCTACCTATCGTTTTAATCAACAGTTAAGTTTAAAATGGAATTTAATGATAATGGTTATCAGCTGTTGTAAAAGGCACCCTTCCATAGTTTTTAGTAATGTTAAGAAACGTGAAATATTGCCACATATTTCGATAATACTTAATTTATTTATTTGATGGCTTTGTTGTACCAAACTTCGGTTAAGTTTGCGTTGCATAATTAAGCTGCGAAGCTTGGATTGCCAGTTAGCAGCGAGTCTTATATGTAAAAAAATCCATACATGACAAACGCCTTTTTTTAAAAAAAACCAAAAAAACATGTATTTCTACATGTTCAATTTCTGACATGGTATTTTCCGGATATATTAAAGATAATTGAAGATTGTTTTAATAAGATGGATTATATTATGGACTATTATACTAATTGGCAGTAATTAGTTCATAAATAATTTTTCCAACCTGATGGATATATATATATTGTATAGAATATGGTGCACTAAAGCACTGAAAACTTCTACTTATAAATATAATTATCCGTTAACTGCCAATGAAACCGAAATATACTAGCTTAACGGGTCTTTATTTTAAAATAACGTGAAATACAGTGTAAACCCCATGTTTCTCCTGTTTCAAACACCACGAAATTTTCTATCACACATTTGAATCATAAACACTGGTTAACTGACGATTAGACTTAACTGTCCATCGAAAGTTAACAGGAATAAGAGGGTTGCATTACCGATTTTCGCTTAACGGGACGTTATTTCAAATTAACGTGTAATTATTTAAATCCCATGTTTTCCCCCTTTCAAACACCCCGAAATTTTCTATCAGCAGTTTGTATACCATAAACCCTGGTTAACTGATGTTTAGACTTAACTGTCCATCAAAAGTTAACAGGAGTTAAAGGGTTGTTATACTTTTGTTCGATATATGGAACGGTTCAACCAACTTGTATTGAAGTTTTCGAGTACTGTTCCACTATACAAAATGGCGTTTGCTATAAGCAAATTATAATTATTTAAAGTGATTACTTACTCCTCAAGGAAGTCCTCAGAATTCTTCTGACTTTCGTAGATACAGTCATTGTTTTTGCTGTTATTCCAGCAGTCAATTTTTGAATAAAAAACTTTTTCACCGTTCAACTTTTAAAAAGTTAACCATGTGGCAGAAGTTTGGCAGCTGGATCCCAACCACGGGTTCCTTCCTCCTCGCTCTCCTGGCACACTTTTGGGACTGGGTTGCAAACTTTTGTCCAGGGCGAGTTGCAATTTGAGGGAAAAGCAGCACGTGCCGGTAGGGGGGGAACCAAGGGGAAATCAGAGGGGTCCTCAATTGAAAAGAGGGGACAAAAGCTGACGTCAGGAGAAGCGGGTACTGGTCGTGTGCCTTTTAAAAATTAGCACAGCTGATTTTTTTAGGGAGCATTTTTATTAAGGGTGGGGAATTGAATTGAGGGGGGCTCGGTGGGGAATGGGACGAGTACATGTTTGGACGCTTTTTGATAAGAGGGGGCGCTCGAATTTGTGATCATAAAATCAACACGTTAAACGTAAATCATTTTTTTGAAATACTAAGGTGAAGAAAGTGAGGTCTATATGACGCCGTTTGGGTCCTTAAAAACGCCATTATCTAAGAAATATGGTACCAAGACTTGATGTTAAATTTCAATAAAACTAGCTTCAAGTTTCCGTATGTTCTCGTCATATTTTAGTAAGCAAAAGGTCATTTTATATAAATGATTTTGTTTTTTTGGATTTTAGTCTAACTCACGGAATTGATTTTGACCGATTTCGATAGAATTTATGCAAGTGATGAAAAGAGAGCTTGCGCACATGCACATTTAAACCGAGTTGGACGGAATATATTTTACATAAGTTAATTTGTTTGGAAGTTTGTTATAATTGTGTTGATAAATTTGTTTTAACTGAATTTATTTCCCATACAGTAACGCACCATTTTTAATGGAAAAAATGAAGTCTTTATTTTTCAGAAAAACATTAAATAGAGCAGTCCTGGTCACGAAACGGATTTCGTCCGATTAAATTAAAACCGATTTAAATACATGTACATGCCCAAACGTTCTAGTAAAACTTCGAAGGAAGCGCATGCACGATTGACTTATTCAAACCAATTTGGATAGAATCCGAATCCATTTCGTGACTTGGACTATTCTTTTTCGAATTTATTTTTATTTCTGTATACTCAAATCATAAGCTGCATTGACTAATCTAATCCAAGAAGCTAACTTTCCGAATGTACGGGATCTTGAAAAGCATCGGTTTCGATTTGTGGGGGAGTTAACGATGGCTTTATCGAACGCTTATCAACCAAGATATCGCCATTTCCGAAAACTGCAAATGCGAAAAACAAATCCGCCACAATCAAGTTCTTATCAATTGAATTGTTACGTGGAATTTGAACTAAAATTTGCGGAAATATAATAAGTGTAATTGAGACTGCAAACTGTTTTCTAGACAATTTCCAAGACGTTGACACCGCAATTAAGCAGGCGTTACGTACGTACAGCTAGACTGCAAACTTAGAAAGAGAAAGGAGGAAAAAAGACCTAGTGAAACTATACATCCGTGAGGAAAAAAAAAATTAGTCATCAAATCCGCATAACTTCAAAGGTCCTTCACACCCACCTGATAATAATTGCAGGTGGATGACTCACGGTCCCAAAATTAGATAAAGAAAAATGTTTCTCTCGAACGACTGCGCTACAAGGTTACTTGTAAACGTAACGTAGCTCGGCTCTCTATCCGCTTCCAAGCGCTAAAATCGATCCGTCCATTGAGGTCAGTTATGACGTTGTCGTACGGGGCGCTGTCATCGGCGCGTGACTTCTGCTGTAGCAGCCTATAATGTTCCTGTTGTGTTTTTCCACAGTATGGTGTAAGCATAGTTCGTAGTACAAGTGTTTCTTTTTCTTTCGTTTTTACGTTTATTTCAGTTTTAATTCCGACTTTAGTTGGCTTTGTCTCGGATCGTTAAGCTGTGAGTATGTTTTGATTTAAAATTTTTTGAGTTAGGAATGTTTTCTGGCTGATCATCA
The DNA here is from genome assembly GCA_034698625.1 of Julus scanicus. Lineage (NCBI taxonomy): Eukaryota > Metazoa > Arthropoda > Diplopoda > Julida > Julidae > Julus > Julus scanicus. The sequence continues at coordinate 22,432 of JAQGBW010000547.1, read as the reverse complement.
TGTTTTTAGATGTTCGAATTTGTTTAGGCCTAATTGTCATTTTTGTTATCTGTTGCGTAATTTTACATAGAAGGGGAAGTTGAAAACCTCTGTGTTTAGCCAAAATGTTCAGATGTGTTTCTATAAACTGTTACTCGGCAAAACGGGATAAGGAGGATGAAATGTCATAGGATTGTCGTATACTGTGTTTGCCATGTCGATATTACTGTCCATATCTATAATTAAGGCTGTTCAAGTAACATTGCGAAAAAATACTATTTTCTATTGCCGGTAATAGCTTTATTTTCTAGAGAAGCCAGATAGGAAAGGTGGTATTAATAGAGGCATGCTGTCCTTGTATTTAAGGTTGTCAAAGAGTTGTATCATCATAATTTCAAAGCAGGACCGAAGCTAGAAAACTGTAGCTGTATGCAAGATGGAAACAAGCCTTTGGTTGTGTTATTATTACTAAAATGTAACTAGAAAACGAGTTGTTTTAGTCAAGTAGTTGCCGTTTAGATTTCTTTCTAATGAAACCATGTTATGATTGCCAGACGAATCATGACGAGTTAGTTAATATACATGTTTAAGATATGTTCTCGTTCTAGTCCCTGGTTTGTTTGTCATTTTGTTGAATGGAAGGTTTTTAGTGTCTTTTAAAACTGCATGCCGCATACATGACACATAACTTTTATTTCGTCAATACTTGCTCATATTTCTTATCAAAAAACTGGCTTGTGTTTGAGGTTAGTTGCATTTGGGTACCCGATAGTCAACATAGTCCAACATGGCCCAATTCGGACTTTTGACTGTTTGATGTACGGTCCTTTACACAAAGGTTGTTATTGTTGGGGAAGTCAGTTTGGGGGGGTGTGGAGTATACACAACAAGTTCCTCCTAAGTCAAGTCTAGAGGAGCAATTGCATAAACTGAAGGGATGGCGTTATTTTTGTGCACATGATTCTTGGTGATGTTCTGTCGCCTCTCAAACGTCATTTTCATGTAACTTGTGTTTTATGCAAGCAAATTCCTGTGATTTACGATGTATCTCAATATTGTTACCAGTTTAATGATAAACGCAGTAAACAGGTTATTTAAAACCAGAATAGACGGCCCAGTCTAACAACAATCGATTAATTCTCGTAATTAGCAATCAGGCTGGGTTGACATTAATCAGGAGGAAAAAATCTTGTTTTAGTCAGTCGTTGCTTAACAGGATATCTTATTTTGCATGCTCATGTTGACATTTGAGAACATTCAGCTGATAAGAGCTGGTGGCAACCATGGTCCGATCTCATTTTGCAATTTAGGTGAGGTTTGATTCCTGTCGCTATCTATAAAACGAACTTAAACGCATTATTTTGGGAAATAAAACACAAGGGCAGCTGGCTATTGCTATGGCATCCATTAAATGATTTGTAAATAAAATTATCACCACTAATCGTTGCATTGAGATACCTGGAATCAATGTCGGCGTTTGTTTCTCCATTATGAAACGTTGTGTGAAATAGTAACATCAAATTTCATATAATGCAATTGCATATATATAGATATATACGTTTGATTTGGAGAACCATGTATAGAACCAACCTTTGTCTTGTTACCATATCCCCTTAGAAAAGCTTGTTTTAAATTATGCCAAGTAATGCTTATTAGCTACCTGGCTTTTGGACCATGTGTTCCACTAGCTAATCTTATTGAGCTTCTTCAGTTGTGCAGTAGTGAGCTGGGAATCTTAAAAACTGTCTGTTCATAGAGTTCTGTCAAATATGCAACCTAAACTTATAATGTTACATTTGTTTGTTTTTAGCGTTTTATTAGTGTTTTACTTGATTTTGGACATCAGCATAAAAAATGTCGCTTTATCCCTCCTTGGAACTAATGAAGGTGGACCACATGCTGCAGGTCAGTTGCAAGTGTCACGAAATGTGCACTTGTATCTCTGTTCTGGACCTTCCTGCCATAGTTTCGTTGAAATAACTGGGCTTTTAAGCAGGATTTTTTCACTAATTGTGTAATGTTTTTATTCTAGGCCCAGGACAGGCTAAATGAGCAGCATCACGCTCAAAGCCAAGCTGGAGCTCCACCCATGGAGACTCTCCCTTACCCTGTGCACCCAAGTAACCCAAGCGCAGGTTACCCGGTACTACTTTATCCTAGTTTAACTGACTACATGGGTCTTGAAATAACACCAGAGATGCAGTCTCGATACACTCCGCCTCAGCAAGATCTGGCAGTAAGTAGAGTAAGTGTCATTGATTTTTTTACGGGATTGGATTGGTGAAGGTCGCAAATGTGTTTTGCCAACCTGGAGCGGAATGTTAACTGTTGTAAACATCCACAAATTCCCAGTAAATGTTACAATCAATTGATTGTTGTTTGGTTTGAACTTCTCTTAGCAGAATCAGTTGGTTGCCCAGCAGAATCAGTTGGTTGCTCGACCAAACTTTTCCCTAGACCAAAGAGTCGGAGAGATTACTGGTATGACAGTGGCAACGCTGCGAGATCCCGTGTCGCATGGCGTCCGAGAGCTCACTTTGTGCAAGGACCACAATGGCAAAATCGGTGTAAAGGTTAGGGAAATCAACAAGGGCGTGTTCATTATTCTGGTGCAGAAAGAGTCTCCAGCCGCCCTAGCTGGCATCCGCTTCGGCGACCAAATCCTGCAGGTGAACAACAATAACGTGGCCGGTTACAGTGAGGACAAGATGCACAACGTTTTCAAGAAGTGCGCCAACAATGGCATCATCGTGGCTGTCAGAGACAGGTACAGTAACTAATTAATTGGTCAACCTCAACCAAAGGATATGTTCAAATATTTATTTTTGCCTTAATTTACATTGCATTATTAGACCATTTGAAAGGACTGTCACGCTGCACAAAGACAGCACCGGTCACATTGGGTTCTTGTTCAAGAACGGGAAGATCATTTCCATCGTCCAGGATTCGTCTGCAGCCCGTAACGGCATGTTGACGGATCATCAAATTCTGGAGGTATGGCATGAATTCTCGTACATGTTGGTCTAGTTGAGGAACTAACCAAATCCCTTGTTAAAGTGACGCCAGCAGTGTTTAGGCCCTAGATGTTGGTAGACCTGTAAACTCAAACCATTTGCATTTGTTTCTATAACCAGGTCAATGGACAAAACGTCGTTGGATTGAAGGATAAAGAACTTACCGAAATCATCAAAAAGAAAGGCACGGTCCTCATGATTACCATCATGCCTTCATTCTTCTACGACCACATGATGAAACAGTAAGTTGGCGCATCGCTTCATATAATACCGTGCTGGTGGTCCTTACTTGCAGAGCTATCCACTTGACATTTGGGAGACCAATATTTAATTTTTTTTTCTTCACAGCATATCGCCAGCTTTGGTGCAGAAGGAGATGAACCACCGTCTCTACGATTTGTGAGCAATAGTCATTAGGACACCTTACTGCATCGACGCCCCGATATTTCCTACGTCTACATGAGCGGTAATGGATACGTACCCGTTATCTTCAATTGTTCTCTTAATTTAGTTGCGCAAGGTAAACTATCCTAACCTTCGGGGGTAAGAAATGCTATTTTTAACCATGTCTTTGCAACTGATGTCCCCAAGATGCCATATCAAGGTCTCTGCGCTTGTTTGTTACACCAATAACAGTCATCATTATCACGACTGAGATCCGTTAAAAAAAGGAAATTTTTATTTTAATCTAAGATCGGCCTTTGTAGCAACATGCTTTCTCGGAGAAAATGCCTTATTCTATTTTCATCGATGTCGTATCGGGCTTATTGGGGCCCATTATATTTTTGATATCAAATTTCCCTATTGTTTACTCGTGGCAATACTAATCGGGGCCCCTGAAAATGCAATTTGAAGGACCACTTGGCTAGATTATAAAAAAGCTGTTTGTTGGCTTTCGCCCTAGGCCGTTGCAATACCCTAGTAATTGTGATAACTTTGCCAGGCCACTCGGGCATCCCCGAAATAATCCTGCTTTATTTTATTACAAATGTGGTAATTTTCTAAAAAAAAATGCCCAATTTTGTTAATTGGGACACTAGTCCTAATTTTCCAACCTCCTTCGGAGGTTTGGACATTCCCTTATTACATGTTTGTGGTTTTGTGTTGAATCGAAAGCACTCTCAATATTGTAATTTTGATGAGTGCATGGTCTATTTAATGTTTTTTTTATGTATAATTTCAATAAATTCGTTTTTGTGTTAATATGATAATATAATTCATTTTGATGAGCAAAAACTTTGGGGTTGAAGGTTTTTAGAACTGATTGTTTTTCGTGAGTTATCGAAACGTAAAAAAACGGTTATCTCTTCCAATTTGGACTTATCAGTATTTTGAACACTTGTTCAGTATACTAGCCGAATACGCTATCTAAATGTCGATAGAGACTTTGACAATATTTTTCTTCACTTAACAGAAGAAATTTCGCGAACTGATGTGTGTAAATGGACCTTAAAACCAGGGACACCAGACATTTAATCTATTCAACAATTAAAGAAGATTCCGTGAAGCATATTCTATCTTGATTCAAACTAACCGCTTAAATTTTAATGCTTCTTTTTTACATGTGCGCCGATTTAAGCCAATGAGCAGTCAAGTGCTACCCTGCGGCTTGTCAGTTTTGATCAATTTTCCGATTGGACGCTATGGCGCTTCTATCAACACGGCTGTTCGTGATTCAGGTGTTGTTTTTTCGCGTTCTTCTAGTAAGTTTGATTTGTTTTATCTCTGTTAAGATTTTGTTAAAGTATTAGATTGACGCTCATTTTTGTAAAGTTCTTCTGCATTTAGAGATGAATACCATGTGATTAATATTCACTTGTGTTTTGATAATTAGATTTGAATCGTGCTTGGCCTCAGGCGGGGAGTGCAACATGTTTGAACCAAGTCTCGAAACTTCAAAAGTAATATTTCAAAGTTCGGTTTTGGAACCTGATAAAGGCGACGTTTCTAAAAAGCGAAAGAAGATCTTGGCAACCGTAAGTCCTAAATATTCAGCTTAAGTTTAATTGCAACAACTATTTTATTACGATAAAACATGCATGTACAAGTACATGTTAAAAAAGCACATGAATTTTCAACAAATAACGAACAGTTCTTGTGCTGGTAACAATCTTAAACGTATGTTAATAGTGAACAAAGATATAAAATTCATCTATTCTAGGGTTGCATGTTAAAATGCAGACTTGCAATGTAATATAAAACTAGGTGTGCAATAATGATTTGCTTTTACCCTCCCGATTATGGTTGGTATCTAGTTTTCTATATAGAATTCAATTATTGTAAACTGAATACATATTCTTCTATTTCGCACTCGTTTGTCCCTCTCAAGATGCGGAAATAACCTGGAAATTGGAGTGAAGTATAAAATGTGTGTATAATTTCTGATTTTGAAAAGCAATTAATAGGTAAAAGATAATTGCTTACCATTTTCACCCCAATTTATCCCCCATGAGTTAGCGCAGATCTGAAAATAAGGAATGTTGATTTGTGATTGCTCATTGTATTTGTGTATTTTTCCTCATTTGATTAGCCAATTAAAGCCAGGTTAACAGGGTTATAGTTTATTCTCCGATATGCAGCTGTACAAACGTTAAATCCTTTATAAAACCATGACTTACCCAGTATTTTATTGGTGTTCCTGTTGAAAGATCAGTTCCCCACCTGTAATTTTAAAAAACGTTTTGTGTTGAAAAAGCCATAGCTGGAAACGTCAAAATGGAAAAACTGCCAAGCGTCGGTGCACTGACCCGATAATGCGCACTGCTAGGTAATATTCTCGGTTGTTGTACAAATTTCCGTACACGTGTCTGTACACTCCTGAGCGATAGTAAAAGAAGTCTTCTCGGACCCTGACATGAGCTAAAAACAAATTGCTTGAGAATAGTAAGATTTCTCCTTAAATTAGCACCGAACACATTTGTATTATGAAAACATTTCTAACCTTGCACCGGGCCTCTGTTGGCGATTTCCAACCTGATGTCAATTTCATTCGTGCTCATTTGGCGGGGTCGTGAATGTCTTAGGAGCTTGCCATAACCCGAGCCACTCGGACAAGTAGTCGCCACCTTCAAATGCTCGGCAATATCCACTTGGCAAGTATTGGCACCGTGCGAGTTGCGGGGATAGCACTCTTCTGATACGATGCTACGATGACGATATTTCAAAACATCGGTATAAATCCAAGTTCTGGAGACGCTTACAAAGTTTGCAAATGCACCGATCTTAATGTCATTTATGTTTGGACTCACCCATAAGTTTGCAGGTATTCCCATCCCTTTGTCGAAGAGCTGCAATCGGAGCTTTGCCTAACGCAAGAAATAAGATTCTGTACAGAAAGATGCTGGTTTTCTCGGCCTTGGGTTTCGATTGCTTTGTGGTCAGCAGCCAGAGCTTTGAGATAAGTAAATGTCAAAATGTCAGTACTCAAATCATCTTGAATTCATCGTTGTCTAGCGAGGAAACGTCCGTCCCATTACCGGCTATAGTAATTGCCCAAGAAGTCGGTTGGTTCTCGGCATCCGAAATTGGGCGCACGAATCCCGGCCATTGGGTTCGGGCGTCGAAGGTGTCGTTTTGGAAGGTTAAGCCGCTGGCGACCGTTAATGCGTAGGGGTACTGAAATGCAAATAGCGTTAATTTGGCTTTTTAACAGATTACTTTGTAATTCTTTTTGATCTCTGAAAAAGATGACCAAAACTTTCTATTGGTCTATTAACTAATTTTTGATCTAGTAACTTAAGCTATGTTGAACCCATGTGTCTTCTAGTTAACGATTATGACTTTAGAGCACAGAATGTGCTGGGCTTATCACCAGATGTGTTTATCGTGATAGGAGATTATATTTATTAGTTCAAGTACCATTATATTGTTAAATCTAACTCGGGGAATTGTTTACTCTATTTTGGTACCTGCTGGGCATCTGGCCGACAAACTCCTGTCCTCGTGCGGAAAATTTCCTCCATGGTATAACTTGACAGGAAGGAATATCTGTATGCTAACCATCTAAATAGCAAGATAGAATGAACAATGGGTGTATAGTCATTTTGCATGAAATATTTTGCATCTAACTGATACTTCTAAAGTTTATTGTAATATGCATAAAGGACATTGAGTGAGGCAGTGGTGTTACTTTCAAACTATTCAAATATTGGACGATTTACCCATATGATCCCGCGTTGATGATGGCTACCGGGTCCTGGGGTTGAGTTGGAGGATCCGTGCAGAAAAATTGTGCTGTTGAATCGGCTAATTGTGTACAGGTGCTAGAGTTGAAAATATTATTGTCATGAGTATTGTCCAATGTTTCATCTGAAGTTTTGTCTGTAGAACTAGAACACCCACCATTCTTGTTGACCAATTCGAATTTGGCTCCCTGCCTTGTAAACTTGAGAGTTGTAGTGACATCCTGGAAAAGACATTGCATGGGTTTGTAAGGGTCAAGTGTACAGACCTTTGAGGGTAAATCCGGATTTTTCTTACCTGCTGGGGGGGCACAAGAAGGATCTGCATAGCATGTCACATCATAGACTCCTTGTGCTCTCTCTTGACAAGTGCTTGAAGAGAAATGTGAATGCAATTCGTTATGTTAGCAAACCCAAAATTCACGCAAAGTGAAAATCCTGATTAGTTTTCCTTACCACACTCTACAGTTTTCTCGTATCGTTTCATGCGCTCTATAAAACCGATTCTCGTGTTGGCATACTGGAGTAGAAAACAGTTTGAGTACATTACTCCACGTCTACATAATTCTCGCTTTATTTAATAAACCTGGCTTTCCCCAATAATTTATAGCGTTTCCAAAAATGTTGAATAACTGATCAGTAATAATTTTAACCCCGAGTATGTATATCCAAAAAGATTGGCTTGTTTGAACAATCCTAGAAAGTTTCAGTCTATCCTTTGCCATGAGTTTCTCAAATAATAAGAGTTTTACCAATATTTCAGAGGTAATGATTTAGCATTGCTGAACACTACTCGACTAATCGACTTATGAAGATGCTTACCGTAAATGCTTTCTGTTGGCTCAGTCGGAAAACAGATATAATTGCATTTTATCGTTATGTGACCGTACCAGGATCTCTCGCAGTTGCTATTCAAAACAAGACGAGAAAGTAAATAATATAAGCACTTAAGCTGAAGCTTGTAGCTAACGGTATAAAATGTGGTACCATGTATAGCATGTGTCCCCAATGTTCACATAGCCCCCTTCAGGATAATCGATGCTGCTGTAGGGGCAGTAGTCTGCGTAAAAATGGACATTTTTAGAAATAAATGAAATGCCAAGCTACTGTTACATGTTAATGAGTTTCTTACCTCTTGGCTTAGGGTCACACACATATTCGCAGTGCAGTTGAAATACACCAGCTGAAATCTTCTTGCATGTGCTGTGTTAAGAAATGCAATTGTATCAGGAAGAAATTCCAAGCGACTACTTTAGTAGTTTTAATGAAAATCTCGGGTCTGATTTTGCAAAGAATCTTCAAAGACCATTGCTTGAAATTGCCATGTTTGGGTAACTGGAGTCTTAAGATACGTACCAAGTGTAACATGGGTCTCGGAGGCGGAACCTGTCTTCTATGTTATAATTTGTACCTTCATAAGGGCAGCTATCTGCAAAACAACATTGGACATCGTGAGGCACTGCACTCTTATTCCTTTACATAACTTTTGACTTTTGTCTAAGGTTTGTCTGTGAGGTTGTCTGAGGTCCCATTCGTTGACTTAATTGTTGTTTGCCACCAATGTACAGTAAAAAAAAAAACATGTGGTACTCACCAAAGATATTTGGCCCGGGGATACCGTTGCAGAAAGACTCGTAATCTGGGCAGCAGTCCTGGTTGGGCCCGTGCTTGTTACAAAAACTGTCGCAGTAGCACCTGGTGGTGCCCCTGGGGGTAGAACATTCGTCCCGGCGGTCCGAGCAGCACGTATGCGAGGAGGGCAATCGGCTGCAGAAGGCTTCCCCGTAAGGGTTCGGTACCCTAGGGCGATAACTCAAATCATAACCTGGCTGGCCTTGGAACTCTTGCCCATTGACCAGTACTAGCACGGTGCAGGACACGAGGAGGTAGATGATCAGCATGTTCAACTCTGGAATAGTTTTCCAATTCTTGCAGATTCTCGAAGATCCTTGCAGTTAGATGTGGAAAGGTGAGTCTTCGGCAAGAGGAAGAATTCTTCGGTACCATTCTCCTTATATAGACGCCTTTTTCCAGAATGCAAACACTTTTTGGCTTTCTCCTGTTTTAGTATCGTTTTTTTATGAAAGTTACGTAAGTTTGACATATAGATTAGCTCGGCTGTCAATTTCATGGAGTTTTTTTTTAACATCGAGGTTACCGGATTTCCATGTTGACCCAGCCGACACACGTGTTGGAATTCTCACGTGTTATTTCGAGATGTTAACAAGTAAAAGGAACGAGTTAAGGAAAAAGTGTACTGCTTTTTCTGTGTTTAAACACTTTTGCATATCAATACGTCAATATGGATCGAAGATAGTAAGGAATTTTGGGTTAATTTTGGTCTTGTTCGAGCATGTTTCTGTTCTCACCCTCCTTTGGATTCTATTTGCAATGGTACTTTCGTGAGGCCGTTGTTGAGGAGCTAATGGATTATCTCTGCATATGTCTGTTCTCGGGAGTTGTCCCATTTTATATTGATACTTTGGAGTCTGAAATGTTCTAGATTCTAGATAGTTTCTTCCGGTACTGTGAATCTATTTGAAATTCACAGTATGTAGGATATACTAAAAATGACATGTTTGATATGTTTTTTTTTTTTTTTTTTTTTTTTTGTTAAACGGAAAAATGCTATATAAAATACTTGCACTTTTTTCAAACTCTCAGCTTGTAAGCCGAGTAAAACTTTAAGGGAAGTTCGAAATTATTATTTTGAAAAATATATGTGAAATTGCATGACTTTCTGATATACCGAAACAAAATTTTATAAAATAACAAAAATATCTCTGTTCCATATACGTATTGGGAATGGGATTGAGTTATGTCATCCGTGGATTTTATCTTGAATTTTATGAAATTTTGAGAGAAATTGCATAACTATCTGATATTTTGGTATCGGGTTTTCTGATATATTGAAACGAGAATTTATATTGCAATGAAAACCTCTCCATCCTGTCTTTGTAGTGGAAATGGGTTATGTCATACATTTTCTCTTGGTTTTTATGAAATTTTGAAAGAAATTGCATGCCGTACTGATATTTTGATATTGGGTTTTCTAATATACCGAAACGACAATTTGTAAACAACGAAAATCATCCCTTTCTATGGCTAGAATGAGATTGGATTATGCTATCAGTTTAGTCCCTTGATTATATTTTATAATTTGTGAAAATATCATTTGTGCAGGAATTTTCTTGTGTTTTTATGAAATTTAGTAATTGCATGACTTTCTGATATTTCGGCATTGGGTTTTATAATTCAAGAAAAATGTTGCTGGAATGGTGTTTCGTTTTTTACCATCAGTTTGGTCTCTTGACTATATCATTTATGGAAATACCGTTTTACTTATTTGCAATTCTTCCGGTTTTTTGAAACATTTATCAAACTTGGCAGGAATTCGAAGCATGGGCTCTTAAATTTATTCTTGATGAATTCAAAAAACATAGAACATGTGCAAGAATTCAAAGTTTGTGACTCACGGTTTCTCAAAAATGTTTGTCTATGGTTTACCGACTTTTGTTAACAATATCGGTGAAAATAAACATTTCTTACGAGGGCGGTCAAAATGTGTTGCATATTCGTTTATTATTCGAAAACTAGATGTCATACAAAAAAAACTGAAATAGCCATTTTAAAGAGCTCATTAAAATGACTATTTCAGTTTTTTTGTACGACATCTGGCTTTCGAAAAATAAACGACTTTGTAAGACTTTTTGACCGCCCCTCGTATTTATTAAAAAATAAAGTAAATAAAATGCCTTGGCATTATTTTTCCATTTCATTACATTATATTCTATATAATTAATCGACATTTGAAAAACTCTTTAAGGTATTTTAAAATTAATTTGTAAATAATATCTTAATTTGCTTTTTACACAAATGTGATACAAGATAAATGCCAATTATTCTCAAAACATTCTTTTGATTAATTTAAGTTTTTATTTCTACCACTTAGCGAGTGTGAGATTAACAGATTCAGCTCAACAACTAATTTATTGCCATCGTAACAAAATCAAGCATGTACACGACTTGATGATAAAAATAACAAATTACAACAAATAACAAACATTTAATACTTGCTACTAATGCGAGATAATAAAAAATCTGTATATAGGCTATAGTGTTGCATTGCAAACTGCTTTTGTACGAAAATTCAATTAATAAAGCTACGAAGTATATAATTTGAACGAAGTGAAGATTTGTATGTTTATCGATTCCTTTGTATGTCGACGAATGATTTCTATTTAGCATATGGTATTGTAACCGTATATACGTATTCTTCAATATGGCATTCGTTCGTCCCTCTCACGATACGGAAATATCCTGGAAATCATAATTTTGTATTAGAAGGGATGTACATACTGTAGTCAGTTTTTTAATACTTAAAACCACTGATGTTGTACTTACCATTTTCACCCCAGCTTGTTCCCCACGAATTAGCGCAGATCTGGAAAAAATGGAATGCTTGTTACAAAGTTTTGCTTATTTGTCTGGCATTTAAAAAAAAAAAAAAAAAAATAGGACTTTACCCAGTAGTTTATTGGTCGTCCAGTGGATGTGTCTGTTCCCCATCTGTAATTAAAATCTTTATTAGTGTGAGCCATAATTTAAAATGTATTTGAGGTTTAGAGTACTGACCCGATAATGCGAACTGCCAGGTAGTACTCTCTGCCGTTGCGCGTATTTTCGAACATGTGATTGTACACTCCCGAACGGTAGTAGAAAAAGTCTTCTTTTACCCTGATATGAGCTGAAAAACCAGATTAGTTGAGATTTAGAAAAAATTTTTTCCTTTCACCGTACACAAATTTATTTTGAAAAGCTTTTCAGACCTTGCACCGGGCCGTAGTTTTTAATTTCAACTCTGATGTCTAGCTCGTCATTGGGTATATGGCGCGGCTGTTGTGACCGGAAGAACATCCTGTAAGCAGAGCCGCTTGGACAACTTGCCGTTGTTGTATGTCCACCCATGTCCACTTGGCAAGTATTGGCACCAAAAAAGTTGAGAGGGTAGCACTCTTGTGCCACAATGCTACAGTGGAGATATACAAAAATGCGATACATGTCATCTTAGATGAATGTTACAGAAGGAGAACGTAAACAGACCCCAAAAGTTTCACAAAATTCTGCATTTAACCAGTTAATTGCGGCCCCAGTACATGTGCTGACCTCATTTTTTTAAAATGACGCCTTCTAATTGGATAGACCTTCTGCAATGAGGCTTGCAGAAGGGCTGGAGAAAAAAAGTACCGGATCTAGGTACATGTTGGGATTTAGACGATGCGCTGTTCAGACTTACCCGTAGTTCTGCAAGTATTCCCATCCCTTTAACGTGGAGCTGCAATCGGAATGTGAGTACTTCCTAACGCAAGAAACTAGGTTCTGTGCGGAGAGATGCTTGTTTTCTCTGCCCAGGGATACGATTGCTCTGCGGTCAGCCACCACATCTTTGAGACAAGAAAATATCATAATGTCAGTACAAGATCTATGATAACTTCATTAAAGTCGAGTGAGGACTATCTATTGCTTTACCGGCTATCGTAATGGCCCAGGAAATTGGATGGTTCGTTGCATCGGAAATTGGGCGCACGTATCCCGGCCACTGCGTACGAGCGTCAAAGGTATCCACTTGGTGTCTTGGGGCATATGCCGCCCCGGCCAGATGGTTAGCAAATCCGGGTAATCCATTATAGCTAACCTGTAAATCAAAGTTTAATTTGTTTATAGTAGAATGAATTAATGCTTGCTCTGGAAGGCGCATTTGCTTGATATTTAACATTTAAACCCTGGTTATAGTTGTTTTGATCAGAGTGATCACCGCTTTTCAGGAAAAAGTGAGGTGTAATAGAATAATAGGATATGGAGAACTAAGACAAGAATAAAAAAAAAAAGTTGAAGTAAACGCGTAACCTTCCGGGCTTCTGGTTTGCACACTCCTGTCCGTGTACGGAAAACTTCTTCCAAAGTGTGGCCCACCAAAAAGGAATACTTGTAGGCTGTCCATCTGTGTAGCAAGATAAAACATGGTTGAGAATGACAATGGTGTTGTTATTTTAGGTCTCAGGTTAATTTTTAGGTCCATTTACACACTACGGTCCGTTCCATCTTCGTTCGGCGTGACAACAGGATCTAACAGAATTCTGTGAGAAGACTATAAACACTGGAAAGGAAACTATATCTGTCTTCACTGACACTGGAGAGATTTCACGGAACGGACACGTAACGAATGTGTGTGAATCAAAAGTTATGTAAAGTTTACATTGAGACTTTTCTTTTAAAGTCTACTCAATGGCCCTTTTCATCAAAATCCTTTGAATCGCTAATCGCCATAGATATATTTTATTTTGTACTACATCATCTTCTCTTAATTCATCTTTATTAGGAATCAAATCTGGTTAGGTCTGCCTTAAAATTGTACCCATAAACTTACCCGTATGTTCCTGCATTGATGACGTCTACTAGGTTCGTCGGTGGAGTAGGATCTCCAGAGCAAACGAACTGTGCTGTTGTAAAAGTTATTCGTGTACAAGTGCTGAAATTGGGAACATTATTGGATTATGGGAACAATTTGATTTTTAAGTACAAATATCCAGGTTTACCCACCATTCTTGCAGGCCCATTCGAACACGGATTCCCTCATTGAAATACTGCGAATTGTAGTGACATCCTGGAAATATGTTTTGCGTGGGTTTGTTAAATTCACGATTTCTGACTTGTGATCATGAATTCGGATAAGAGTTCGACTTACTTGGAGGATCAACTGTGCAGCTTGGGTCTGAGTAGTCTGAGTAGCATGTCACGTTGTATTCTCCGCCGTATCCAATCCTCTGGCAAGTGCTTGAAGAGAAATGGCGTTACAGTTACAAGACCTAACATTCGGATAAGAAAAACCTGCGTAGTTTATCTTACCAAATCTTACAGTTGGCTCGTTTAGATTCTCCCGCAAGATAATATTGATTTTCATGTTGGCATTCTGGAGGTAAAATACAGTTTAGGAATCAGTTGCATATATGGCGGATTTACCTGACTGACATCAAAAGAAGGTGGCTTTTTGTGCACAGTGCAGTTTTTCCTGAATTTATCTGCATTTTGACAAAATATTTGGTCATCCCACATTTTGCATGATTGTAGAATTTGGCAACACATACACTGAACACACGAACCTACTTCTGATGATGACGGAGTGATGTGTCGTGGATAGACTACACATGACTTCCTACTAGGGGATGTTCCAAAAATAAGTTACACAGGGCATTTATTCATGAACTGCTTATCCATTCGAAAAACGGAAATATACAATTTAAAGAAGGGACCTTTCTCCATTTTTCAACATAGTCCCCGAGCCGATTGATGCACTTGTCCCATAGGGACACCAGTTTCTGTATACCATCGTGGTAAAAAGTGTTCGGCTGAGTATGCAATCAATGACGAGCTGTTTTAATGAGCTCATGGTCACTCCTGAAGGATTGTCCGCCAAGATACAGTTTCATGGGTCCGAGCAGATAAAAATCACTTGGCGCCAAGGGATTTTTACCTGTTCGGGCCCATGAGTGACAATGAGCTCATTAAAACAGTTCGTCATTGGTTGTAAACCCAACCGAACACGTTTTACAGCGATGGTATACAGAAACTGGTGTCACGGTTTGGACAAGTGCATCAATCGACTCGGAGACTGTGTTGGAAATTAGAGAAATGTCCCCTCTTTATAATGTATATTTCCGTTTTTCGATTGGATAAGTAGTTCATGAATTGGTGCCCTATGTCAATCTGGGACTATAATAATGGTCGTTTTAACTTTAGGTAATTGCATATACGGTATAGATATACTTACTATATTCGGGTATTGACGTTGGCGGTAGATAATCGCATGTGTAGTGGCAGGAAATCGTTGGATAACCGTTAAGCGATCTCATGCAATTGCTGAATGAAATATTGAAGTATTTATTAGTTCAGAAACTTAAGCTTATGCTTAAGCTATCATTAAGTGGCAATCGGATGTAATACCAGTTGTAACAGCTGTCTCTGATGTCCACGGTGCTCCCTGCACGGTAAGCAATTCCGTTGTAGAGGCAATCTCCTGGCAAATAAAATATTTTTTGAGGAAAAATAATGTATATTAAACAGACTACTTGTGAGAAGTCATGTTGTGACCATCACTGCTACAACATTTCTTTCTTACCTCTTGAATGTATATCGCATGTATATCGGCAATACAAATCACTTCTGGTAGAGCTGATGTTCCTGCAAGTACTGTTTGAAATTTTTTTTGTTGTTGAGATTTTGAAGTTATGGAATCTGTTAAACATGCATTTTGTGGTATCCACATGCCAGCAGAACCCCTGCCCATCTCTTGAGGAAGTCCTTTTTTGAATGGCCCCTAATTGATCATGGAGGGGCACTTAAAAATGTAAGGGAAAATGCAATTTGGGATACTTACCAGGAGTAGCAATGGTCAAGAAAATCCACAGCATGACCTGCCTTATAATATTTACCTCCATAATAGCAGGGAACTGTTAGAAAACAGGATTGTGCATTGTTAGAACATATTATTCATTTTAACTTGTTGACCAGTGGTCAGCATGTGTGGTTTAAAAATACAAATACACTTGACAAGAATTCAAAGGTACTCACCAGAGATTGTGCCTGGGCCCTCGCACAAAGACTCATAATCTGGACAGCAATCTTGGTTGGGACCATGCTTGTTGCAGAAACTGTCACAGTAGCACCTGGTGGTGCCCCTTGGAGTGGAACATTCGTCACGGCGATCCCTGCAGCATTTTAGCGATTCGGGCAATCGACCGCAGAAGGATTCCCCGGGGTAGTAGGGGTCCCTGAAACCGGGGTAGGACAGATCAAACCCTGGGTTGACATTGGAGGATTGACCACTGACCAGTACCAGCAGGGTGCAGGACACCAGGGAGGTGACGAACATGCTGGGAGATTCGGATTTCGAATCGTTTTGTTTTCCACTTCTTACAGATTCTGGAAGATTCTTGCAGGGCGATGCTGGGAGATGAGAATCTTGTACCTGATAAGCGGAGTCTCGGGTACCGCTCTCTTTATATAGGTCCTTGGGACACAAAATGCAAACAATTTTTGCCCTTCATCGGTTTTGACATTTATGGAAAACGAAACGTTACATCTTGCTCTGTTGACATTTAGATTAGCTCTTCAGGTGCTTTTCTGTCAATTTGGAATTTTTTTTATTTATTATTATTTTTTTTTTTTTTTGAAGCTCGAGGTTACCGGATTTCAATGTTGACCTAGCCAGCACTTGTTGGACTTCACTCGTGTTATTTTTTTTTGTAATGACAACGAGTTAGGGTTAAACGTGGTACTTTTATTTCCTCAACCGTGCATCCATTCAAACACAAGATTTTCTTAACTATATTAATAAGTAAAATTTGTGGCAGATTTCACCTTAAATTTAATATAACTCCGTGCAAAAACTATCTTTAAAATATAATAAAGCCTTCATTTGTAGGTTAAAAATTGCGTTTTTACCTGTCAGGGTGTCGGGGAAAGTCGGGAAATGTACTTGAATTTATATCACTTCAGAAGAGTTTTCGGAAAAATTCTTTATAAAACAAGGAAAAGAAAACTATTTTTTCAAATTCTCTAGAAAATTACTCGGGCTATATTGTGCTAATTGGTCGGGTGAGGGTCCTTGAAAATGTAAGGGATGAGCTTTGAAATTCTTGGATTTGTCCACTAGATTTTCTGGGTACCCTGTATGTGAGGTCTTGAATTTTGTCTTGTGTACTAACTGTCTTCACAAGTCTGTGAAGTCCAATACTGTCTTGTATTTATTTGTATGCCCTGCTACCAAATGGCATTTTCCTACTCAATGTAGGATAATAAATTAAATGGAATTGAATATACATGAATACAGTATATAGAAGTGTATATAATATATGGAATTTTTGTAAAACATGTTAACATAACGTTTTACAGAAAATATGGACTATTGTATTTGGGTTTCCACCATAACGACGAAATTTCGGCATTTTTAATCGCTTGAAGTATGGTGCAGTTATACAGTTTCCTTCTAATAGTCTTATCCATGTATTAATACTTTAAATATTTAAATATTCTATCAAATATTCTTAAGGTCGTTGCGGAGGAAGAAACATGCTCAATTTTTGGGTGTACTTTTCGCCTGAAATTCACCTGAAATTCATTTAAAATTGTCGCGGCAGATAGCACATCCAAATCTTATTTCAAGGAAATAAACAGGGCATTTTCATTGCTTTATAAAATCGTAGGCGGTATATCAGAAATGCATCAAAATTTTTGGAAAAATACAAGGAAATGTAGAACTAAATTCCTGCTTAATATGGTCGTATCTGGTTGACTACAGTGAATCCAAGGGTTAAACTGATGATAGCGTACGCAAACAATCATTCCAAGGGTATGTAAACGTACACTGTGAGTCATAAAAAAGTGGAACCCAATTAAAAAATCACGAAAAATTCGCGAAATATGAGCCAAAATTACTTGTTGGCATCCATTTGTATACGATATAGTGTATATTAATTAAACTAGATCAAAAATTGTCGTGGCAATCTATTAAAGATTTTCTGTATGTAATTACAGTCTGTACTAATCTTTGCTGGTTAAAAAAAAAAAAAAAAATGTGTTAATTCCTGGTATAAGATATTATATTGAATAAATAGATTAATATGAAAATGGTGGTTAACCTTGATATATACATGCACATAAATTCCTAAATGGCAAACTGTCTAAAGCCATATTTACTTTTTCATCATTTTAGCCTTGGTGATATCTTTCTGTAAACTTAGCAAAGATGCCCTTGGGCTCTAACTTTTCGGGCATAAAACACCTTAACAACGCTTTGATGCAGCTGAGCAATTTGCAAAATAAATAACCGATATATCGGTTTGGATTATTGACTTATCGATGATGGATGTGCACGTTGTCGATGTTGGCAAACACTTTAAGCCATCTTATACAATCCATTTTTTTTTATTTGACGATTGAGAGGAAGTGAATTTTTACCGTGTGAAACTTTGTGAAATTTTTATTTTACAGTTTCTTCCGGCTAATAGGAACAGTCACTTAATTGGCACAAAGTAGTACTTTAATATGTAATTAAGGGCAGATTCAGGAGGAGGGGAAAAGGTCCAAGGACCTGCAGCATGTCTATGAGGCAGAAAATCTAAATTAAAAGTTTTTTATTAAATAAATATGCTATTTTCTTATGGAACTTTTACCTCCTGTAGAAGTTTGATAATCAAATGTTTTTTTAAAGTTATATATTTCAACTTAAGGCACACAAAATGGCGCTAGTTTTTCCTAACACACTTAATAAGGCACACAAATTGTCACGGCACAGATCAAGTATTTTATTCTCAGTTTTCTGTATAATAAAACAAAGATTAGGTTTTTAACAAAATTGTCTTTTGGTGATCATGGTGGTCAGGGAAAATTGTTTTAACTGGATAATTAAGTCAGGGAAGTTGAAAATTTCAAAAACTTAAGGGTTAACCGGAGGTTAGCTTCAGCCTGGACAACCATGTTGAGTTTGACTAGCGGCTCTTTGGAAAAGTCAAAAAAGTTACCTTATCCAAAAATGTCAGTGATGTCCTAGACCAGAATCGACATGAAATCCCATTCAGAATCCTTCTAGGGTTTTGCTACTTATGAATATATTATCTGCGTGCAAAGTTCGGTATATGCTAATAAGTTTTTTTTTATGGAAAATTATCGTAAAAAAACATCCCTGGTGCTCAAATATTAAAGCGAAATTATACAGTGTGGAACATTAGGCTGCAAGTCCAGCTTCTAATAAGGTACATTTTTACTCATTAAACAGTTAAGTTGCAGGGGCAGTAATTTAATACCCTTACCATAGCAATTAGTTTTGATTAAATCTGGTTTAATTAAACACTAATAAATGTAGAACGTGTAAACAATGTTTTCATGTCATTTTCTTAATTATCTTCATTATGGTTCAAGATTACATTCTCAGTTAATATTGTACAGAAATTAGCGTTAACCATAAACATTATCTACATCATTCCTAAAGGAATTATCCTTTACAGTATTTAAATTTTTTAATTATTTGCAGATCTTGAAGATTGAACTTTTTTTAATGAATATCTTTATTAATTAGAACTGAACTGCCATTGCATTTCACAAAGGAAACAAAACTACAAGTACAAAGTCGGTTTTTGAGACACTCACAGCCAACTACTCATAGTGCATCTCATTGGAAGTTCCATTGGTGATAAAAGTCAGTACACAAGTTTTTTCACAAGCTACTCAAGAATTGTCTCATTTCATTCTAAAAAAGAACCAATGACAACCGAGTGACGCTAATAGTACTAGGCCACAGGCGGTAAGGGTCGAAGAGTAGGCTCCGGTTCTGGTCCACCGTTGAACGTTGACCACACACCGTAGACATATCTCTCAATGTCCGACTCATTCTTTCCTCGGAGGATCCGGAAGTAGCCGCTCTCACCCCATTGAATGCCCCATGAATTGGTGCACAACTGCAAAAGAGTTACAATGGGTACGGTAGTGGGTAACCAGTGAAGAACTGGATAATGTAATAGGTTTTCTTACCCAGTACTTTATGGGTCTCCCGGTTGAAGTGTCCGTTCCCCATCTGTAAAAAAATTTAAAATTGTATATACTGTCCTTTGGGTTTATACCATATTCACGTATATATTCCTGGTGGAGATGTCACTGACACTGCTAAGTTAACTGGAAAAGGGGGAAAGCACTGTCTTCGTGGTAACTATCGCTCAATTCTCAGCCGATAGTGACTGTCCCGATAGTTTGAGCTTCGAGGTTTTCGTTTAGTTTCTGTTGGTTTTTGTATGCTTTCAGCACCAAGACAGAGAACTGTCATCAGGATGATTCCCTGTCCTGTTTTAATGTCATTTTACAAGTTTTGGAGTCTCATTGTCTGATGTTGTGCTGAGTTTTCATGACGGTCTATATATACTGCATTACTGTTTATATTACACTGTAAATGTGTTGGCAGTGAACTGGTTTGAGGACTGTCTAGTGGTCGCTACTCACCCAAGGATGCGCACGGCTAGGTAATGGCCATGTTGACCACTGCGCAGAACGCTGTAAACGTGCTTGTAGACTCCAGATTTGTAGTACAAGAAGTCGTCACGGACTCGGATGTGAGCTGATGACGTCAGAAACAGAATGCATGATGTTCTAATCAGTCTTATGCTGGTTTAGTACACCCTAGTGGCGTAAGGGTTTTTGGTTTGGCATTTCTGTCATTCCCGTCTTCTCCAGAAGCGGCAATGTTCTGAATGCCTTGCTAAACGTCCATACGCCACTAGAGGGTGCTGAACCAAATTAAGGTGGGTGTGAATTATCTCCTACCCTGAACAGGTCCGTTGGCACAGATCTCTCGCATGATTTCAGTTTCCGTCTCCCCGACCTTGTAGTGAGGTGGCAACCTAAAAATCAAGCCGTGGCTCGTGCTGTTGGGGCATTTGGCGGTGTAGGTGTAAAGGCCCATTGGAATTGGGCAGCGTCCGAGCGTGGCGTACGTCAAAGGGTAGCAGCACTCACCTACAATGCTACGACAAAGACCCAAAAGATGCATTAGGAAGCACTGTATGGGCCATATATTATTATTATTATTATTATTATTATATTTATTCACAAAACACTACAAGTGTTATTTTGGAATACAAAAACTCTGGTCCAAAAAATACATAATAATCTCAATTACAAATATTTACGGAAGAAAAGAAGACAGAGATCTGACTCCTAATGAAAATGACATCATTAAAACCATGACAATACTTCAATAATACAGTAAAAAAGTTATAAAAGTACAATAAAAAGTACAATAAAAACCCAATGACAAAAGAATAAAAATGTTTGGCAACAATAGGGACGAAACAAAAAATTGAATTTATTGGGACATAATCAGAAATTGCACACGTGCAGGTCTATAGTTTATGCCACAATAATTACCCATATTTATTCAGGTACTGCCATCCACTGGTGGAAGACTGGCAGTGCCCCTGATGGACGCAGGAAACGAGGTTCTGTGCCGAGAGCCTCTGGTGCTGACAGCCGCAAGTCTTGATGGCGATACGGTCGGACGCCACGGCTGGAAACAGGTTAAAGTTCGGTTAAATTAAATCATTAATGCGGAGACTTAATCGGACTTACCCGCTATTGTAATGGCCCAAGATATGGGCAAGTCCCGTTGTTCGGCCAAAGGACTGATCCATCCTGACCACTGCGTTCTGGCGTCGAATGTCGCTGGAGGTTCTTGCCAGTTGACAGGCGACTTGATAAGCGCCTGCAACGTTCGATCATGCCCAATAGGATTAGACAAAAAAAGCAAAATGTTCTATTTTGTAAGATGACATCAAAGGGCACTTACCGCAGGATCCGGTCTGCAAAGTCCAGTTCTTCTGCGGTAAACGTCATCGAGGTTTGCGCCGTTTAACCATGGGTAATCGGAAGTGGACCATCTGCAATGAGACAGAATGATGTCATGTGTAAACATATGTGACGTCACTTTTCAAAAAGATTGTCAGGACGTTATGTTTTGGAAACATTCCTCCAAATGCAATTATTACCCGTGTTCCTCCAGATTGATCCTGTCTTTGATGTGGATGATTCTGGCCGCGCATCTCATTTCTGCCCTGTCAAAGGCGACTTGGATGCAAGTGCTGGAAAAAAGCAAGGAGATTCAAAGAAGGGTTTTTGGAAAAGTTTTTGTTGAGATTGCTGTTGCTCACCATATTTGTCCGTCCTTGGGAACATGCTCGCCCACCTTGTAAAACTGGTACCCATGCGTGCATCCTTAAAGTATATTTTGGTGGATTATCTTAATTAGCGAGAAACTTCATTACAGACCGCCATCGACTTACGACCATGATCGGTTCCAACTGACTTGGCATAAGTCGATTTGGACTTGTAAGTCAAAAATTCTTAATTTTACTTTTTTTTTAAATAAAATACCCGGGTAGAAGAGTGATAGCACATATTGTATATGGGAAATGCGATTGATGGACATACCCATATATTCCAATGTAGGACCATATATGCACACATATGCCCATATATCTACATGGGCACATTAGATATACAATGAATGTGTCATATATAAATCGCGCCGGCGCCGATGGTCGAGTGGGTTACGTGCTTGCCTCTCGATCCTAAGATGCTGGGGTCGCTCCCAGGTCGAGGTCGGTGGGAATTTTTACGGATGGGAGAAATTCCCAAAGTGGCGGCTCTTTCGGATGA
>JAQGBW010000546.1:0-39150 GCA_034698625.1 Julus scanicus | reverse complement strand
TCTGTATCGTTTTTATCGGTCAGCTCTGTTGTCTGACTGTTTTAAACTGTATATAAATAAATAATAATAATAATAATAATAATATATATTTCGATATTTTGTTAAATGTTTAGTTAGTTGTCAAAAAAACAGTAAATTTTCCTTATTTATGGGGCGTTTTCAAGATAACTAATATGAACTTTATATGAACTTGAAAAACAACCATCCTTTTAGTACCTTATTTTGATTAAAATTATCTCGTGTGTATGTTTATGATTAGAGGACAACGATCTTCAACATATTTGTATGAAGAGCTGTAATAAAATTTGTTTTCAGATAAAATATCCTTAAAATATGTCATCCTTGAATTAAAGTCCTCATGGAAATTAAGCATACACTCAATGTACATTTATTTACACGACAAGATAAGGATTATCTTGTAAAAAACAACGTTCAATGTCCTTTTTGTATGGGTTTCTTTGCAATTAAGTGCCCTTTCCGAGTTAACTAATATGAAAATACAGAAAAAAATTATCAAAATTGCCAAAGTTCAAATTTGGTTCATCCCAAATTGCCAAGTCACAAGAATATAACTGAAGTTTGTGAATCTATTAATGACTGAAAAAGCCCCATTAAAACCCCCTTAATACACTCCAACTGGGCAAAACGATGACTGGTCCAAAGTTACCCCCACTGACAAAAAAGCAGGCCAAATTTGGGTTGTCTACATGTGACATGGTTATACGTGTAAAATCTTTACATTTTAGCAGTTTTAACATGTCACATGCATGCATACACATTAATCTTGGCACTGAATAACTGCCACATGTTAATGGCAGGTTACACGATCAAGTGCAAAACAAATGCACGTGCAAGGCTGCGCGAGCAAGAGCAAAACGAATGCACATGCAAGGCTGCACGAGCAAGTGCAAAACGAATGCATGTGCTAGTGCAAAACGAATGCATGTGCAAGCGCAAAACGACTGCACGAGCAAGAGCAAAACGAATGCACATGCAAGGCTGCACGAGCAAGTGCAAAACGAATGCACGTGCAAGTGCAAAACGAAAATATTTAACTAAAAGGGAGAATGGGGAACATTAAGACATGGGATGAAGTAAAACAGTTAACCTTTAATTAAAACTTCTGTAAAACCCGTTATTAAAACTGATTTAATTAACAATTTATCAGATAGGGATAAAAATATAATCTGTAAAACCCACAGATGTGACAGATGAACAAAATCGAGGGTAAATATCAAAATTGTGACATCTGTGTTATTAATTTCTGTTTTATATCTGGTAACATGACGATATCGATTATAATTCCAACATCTATTGAAGGTCCACACGTAATTCCTGTTTCATAGAATTGAGTTTGCACAATGGCTAATATATATACTACAATAAGGGCTGTAACATCGATTGATAACAATGGAAACAATACTCCACCCTCATAATTAATTAATTCCCTCTTCATGTCTCCACATCGCAATTTAATGACTCCAGTCTGGATATAAACATGTTCCCGGAATAATATTAATTTATGTGATAATTATATACTAATGAATAACATGATTTTTAATAATATAGGCCTTGTATTTATGGATAGATACAGACAAAACTAATTTGGCTTTTTTATTTTCTTCTTCTTGTAAGTTATTTTTGGTTTTTGTCATTTACAATCTTGGGTTTCCATGGAAACCAATTTTTTTTTAAAAAAAGATCTAAATATGAAGTTCAAAATGCATGAGATTGATGCAAATGTTTCTTTTTAGTCTTTTTCTATACTTTCATCAACAAATCAAAGCACAGAGAAAACAAAAATAGTACAGCAGAACCCCTCTAAATTAGTATTATTGGGATCATCGGGTGCTTGGTATTAATTTAGAAGGGTTCTACTGCATATGGAAAAATTGACCAAAATATATTTATTCAAGTTTGGGATATCCAAATACGTTGAAAATCTGAATAAAATAAAACATTGTTATTTATAACATTATCTTATTGAAATACACAAATTTCTTCAGTTGAAAATTTTGTTGTCCAAAACGGGAAATTATAAAAAATTGAACAAAAAATTGGTCATGAAATTGATAAACAAATTGGCTAAATTTTAAAAACTTAGCTGTTTTAATTTTTTTAATATTCATTTTCAAATTTTTTTTTAGTAAATTTAGGACATCATTTAAGATTATTCTTACAAATTTACGGAAGCATGTATCAGTTGAGAATTGCATTGTCCAAAACGGTCAATTTTGTCAAATTGCACACAAATAATAGTAAAAAATTGGTAAAAAAATTTGCATATTTTTAAATTTAGAACCCCTCAAATCCCACAAACTTTCGCGGCACACATGTGAATATTTCACGGCACAATGGTTAAAAAAACTGTTCCAGTACATTATTGTTGACCTTCTGAAAATATCTCGAGGGGGACCTTAAATAATATTTTGATCAAACCGCACAGATCTATAAAATAACTATTTGTAGTATTTAATTTCAAATACTGATAATTGATGGCAGGTTTTCTCATATATTGTATGTGACATTGTGGTTTTTCCCCTAATTTGTCTGAATCGAAGGACATTTTGGTGGCCACCATATCAAGGACAATCCTTGGCATTTTTCCTGAATACGACTTAATCCGATAAATGTAATTAAAAGCACCCCAGTCTTAATAAAGAAGGATGAGAGCAATTAACATGCGCTTCACGTGCCCTTAGATATGGACCAGCTGTTACACGACGAAACCTTATGTCAGTTCACATTAAAAGGAGGAGTCGTTTGTGGTAAACACGAAATTTAAGGGTGAATCTACTATTTTAAACATAAGGGAGGTTCGAAAACATTTTATTCATGTTTTTATATGCCTCGTGTTATTAAAAATGTCACGTGTTTGCCATACAAGTTAAGGAATGAGGAAGGGGGAATCAAGATTTACATATTATTTATTAATTGTAAATTAAATAAGTCAGAAATGGTCCGAACATTGTACATGATTTTATTAAAACATGTCCACTTCATGGTTTATTCATGTATAGAAAAATACATGTAAGGTCTATACATGGTTCCGTGAATTTGTAAAGGACCTTATGTATGTCCTAAATTTAAGTATTAAAAATGGGAATCTGAATTTTCAAAATTGTCAACATTTTACTCATTTTTACCAGTTTTTTGTCCAATATTTTGCAAATTTATTGTTCAATTTGTTGACCAGTTTCTTCTACATTTTTTGATCAACTTTTGATAAACGTTTTGAATAATTGTTTGTCAAATTTGGCAAAATTAACCGTTTTGGACATTACAATTTTCAACTGAAGAAATTAAGATATTTCAATTAAATTTAATTACCCTGATAAAGTATGCTATGAAATGTTCCTTATGTACACGTCCATATAAATACAGAAATAAATGTCCAAATATCTATATTTAGCTTTTCCACTAACTTGGTTAATAATTGCTAATTTTATTAAATTTATACATGTTTTTTTAAGCCAAGGTTTAAAATATCTGAATTTTTTTTATTAAATTGCTTTATGCTATGTTTGAGACAAACTTAATAATATATTTGAAAATGATGATATTCTCATTATATAAATGGTTAAATTGTCATTAAAAATAGTAATGAAAAATTCTAATTGTAATTTTTATTTCTGAATTTTATCCTCCAATTCCCAAGAACCGCATTTAAAAACATGTTTTAAGTTTTAGAAACAATAAAAAAGTGAATAGTTTATTAAGAAAATGCAGTTTTTTTGAAAGTTTTTTATATCAAATTACAATATTGCTTCATAAATTTTTTATTTGAAAATTAGACGTCTAAAATACTTTTTATAGAGGCTGCATTTATTAATTATGCATATCTGCGATTGTTTTCACCCCATTTCTCGAATAAATTATTCAACTTTTGTAATTTAAGGAAGGAAAATATTTAGAAACATCACATTTCCCCTGACCCTATTTTAATAATTTATAATGTAGGAATTAAGTTGCCGAATTCAGTTTTTCATGAAATATCTAACATTGTTAATCTATCAAAAAATATTTCTTTAAAAGCTCTGCTTTAAGCTATCTTTTAAAGTTTACAAATCACGGAAACTTTATTTCGAAGATAATACTATTGTTTGCAGTATTTTTGTTGTAAAGTTTCCACCTTAAGATAACAAACATTTATCCACTAATGCTTTTTATCAAGAATGAAAAATCTGGGACCCATTATTGATGACCACCTTTCAATTTTCTAAGCTTTTTAAAGGGCCTTTACAAAGTGAAAACGCCTAGAGATTTACTTTGCGTTTTGATCGACTTATAGTTGAATCCCTTATCATCTGTTTCTTTACTTTTTCTTATTCTTTCGATAACAAATAATACACTCATGTAAAGAAAAGAAGAAAAAAAATCAGATAACTGCCATGTATGCCATCGTTTAAGTCTATACTACACTTTTTTATACATTTTTTTTTTTTTTTTTTTTTTTTTGGTACCCTTAAAACTTGTCAGGCACGTTTGTAATTTCATTTGCGATGATCATTTTCATTCGTGGAGATCTGCCAGTCACATCACATGCTCCGCTTTACCCTCTTATTTAGTATGAAGAGGGAATACCCCTTTTTTGAGTCGGAGCGGTCCCGGACAACTCAAGTGTGACGTGCAGGCCGTACCACGTGCGTCCCGGTAAATCGTATCATAGACCCATCGATCACAACATCGATTAATAGACTTACAGGACGCGTGCTGTGTTGTTATTTTTTATTATACTCCTCCGCCACTGAACTTAAAAAAGAGTTGGATGGTTGAACCAGTTCGGCCAATGACGCATAATTGGTGTCGCCGCCAGGAGTCTTCAGTTTCTACTTTATCGTTCGGCGATCCGGATCGATTTTAATGACTGCTGTCACATATTTAAACAAATTTTTACTCGTTGGGCCTAACCAAAAAACCGAACTCATTCTTATGGACAATTATGTAGCATCATCATCTAGCTTCTTCGTGGCATTTGCCATGCAATGTTTCATCAAGCTACGATAATATTTTACTTCGGACATATTTTGAAAAGTGACCAAATTTCGGTTTTCGACTGTTTTTGTTTATTTTCTGAGGTTGGCACAACCGTGCTTTAACCCCATTGGTGACGTCACGCGTGTTCAATACATCGAACGAAAATCAATACTTGATCTTGAGGACGCTGATATCACTCCGCCACATGCCGTCGTTAACCAAACTTATGCGGCTGCCTTGAATTTACGTGTTTTTTCCGTGAACATTTTTTTCAAAAATACAATTTTGCATTTGTATATGTGTGTGTGCTTCATCGAATTTCGATTGGACCTTATCAAACTTACGCGTATAGTGACTTTTGGATTTTCGCGTATTCACCTATTTTTTTGGCTAAAAAACTCTTTCCCCCAAAAAAACGAGGGATTTTCCCTACGCCGTGACGTAATCTCAGTGACCATTGATCCCGCCGGTGTTCGAACCTTGGAAATTTGCATTTTATTTACGTTTCGAAGCAAGCCTTTTTTAGGGGGGTAGTCAAAGAGTTTTGACGGGTCCTACTCATCATTTTTTTTATATTCAGTCGACCGAACAGTCGCGTTTCATATTCACCATTAGTGTACGGACCCGCCAACCGGACCTTAGTGACGTCACAGGACCGCCTTTGGCGTGGTTGAAACGCTATATTAATATTCGCCGCTTGGGATGGCCAACATAATTTAATATCCACCCAATGGAGTCCGTAGCGTGATCACATGCGAAAGCCGGTTGCCACAGAACCGCATCGGGAGCGGATGAGCACGGCACGTTGCCAACGTCCTCGTCGGTTCGATCGAACGCCGCGAAGCCGCCAACCCTCTGCCGCACTCGCTGGCCCCTCGAGCCGCAGAGCCGCCAGTCGACCCTCGTGCTGGGGGTAAACGCGTGCTGCCTAGTCAACGGCGCTAGCCCCCTCTGGTGGCCTAGCTCCTCCATCCGATTTCGGTGGGCTCGTCACTTTTTTTTCCCCTCATTTTAACGTCGGCCGTGCATCGGACGCCATCCGTCGAGTGTCCCCCACCACCCCCGTGACATGACACGCCGCTTAAGTCGGGTGAACAGCCCACCCTTCGCGCCCCCTGGCCGCTGACCTTTCACCCCTTTCCGACGCTGACCCCGCCTTTTTATTTCTTCGGCCCTGCACGCTGCTACAGCCTCACCGGCCACCCCGATGTCCACTAGCGCAACAGCGGCGGTCAGCGCGTGGTCATCCCACGGTGTCGTCGATTAAAAAACGCCGCGAAGGATTTTTGGACTTTTTCCGTGACTCCGTCGTCGTCGTCGGTCCAGGTCCGTCCACCTTTATGGATTTCTCGGTGCCGTGCTAAACCAGCGGCGGCCCCCCGCTTTCCATTCCCCCCCATAACCCTCCTCCTCCTCCTCCCCACGGCCACCTCCCTACGTGTGTACTTCTTGACTTGGCCGTGTTGACGTCGGGGGTGATGTTTTCAACATAATAGTTGCTTCGCGATCCAATAGAAATCAACGCCAGCAATTTGATTATGATAATTCAGCGATACCTTATTGATAATCATACTCGGCGCATGCGCACTGCGCCCCCTGTGTATAAATTAGAAATTTTTGCATCGCTCAAGTTTGTCATTTCTAAAGAGTATTGCTAACAGTGAGGATGTCAAGACGAAAACAGACTAAACCGCAGCATATCGAGAGCGAAGACACCCTCGTTTCGATTTTGGAAAATGGTGAGTGGCCAAATCTTTATGATATCTGTTTCGTGATTTTTTGGAGGATGGGGGTGATACCCCAAAATGCATGTTGGAGGAAGGTCAAAGGTGAGGGTTCAAGTCCCATCCACCCCTTGGCGTCTCCACCCCCTCCTCAACCTACTTTATGCCTAATTGGGTATAAATCCCACCAAAAAAAAAAACATTTCCAACTCGCGGGTTGGAACCCGTACCAGAAACGTTTATTTATCTAATCGTGTTTGACTCGGTTTAGACTTCGTTGCGTTTTAACGAATTTGATGCAAATCAAATATGCAAACAGCTCTGAGTTACGACCGCACTTCGTCTGCTTTTTTTTTTTTTTTTCTTCTACCGGGGTTTGAACAACCCTCAAGTTTGATAACCCCTTTGGTGACTTGTTCTGTACACTTGCATCATGCCGTGGTGGTACATGGCTCTCGGGTTAAGGCGGAACAAACTCCGGGTGCCGAACCTAGGAAGGCCGGAACCCCGAACCTTTTCCTACGGCGTCCAAGGCCGTCATCTTATCATAACCCATATCGATATGAATTATTAATTTTTAATATGCTGCTGTTTTATTAGCCTTAAACACTGTTTGCGCAACGCCGGTTTCGTCAGAGACACTAAGGCCGATTAAATTTTACAAGTTTTTCATTAAGTTTTATACTGTTTTTGATGGCGTTTTTGACGACAGGGGCTGCAATGGGGAATGCATTTTTGAAATTCGATTAAAAAACTTCGAAGCCTTAATGCATTACCGTTTACAATTTTGGACCCTTTTCAACTTTGGTCGAATTCTATTATTATTTTTCGAAATTAAATTATAGGAACTTATCGGCGACTGTAGCAAACCTTTAGCTACTCAAATATCACCAGAACTGATTAAAATGTCCTTAATCCTTGATTATTTTGAGTTTGATGCAAATACATTGGCCTGCATTTGTTGGATTTAAGCTTTTTAAATAAAAAATTTCGTTTATAAAACTTTGGTTATCGTGGTTGCACTTTAATTGTTAAGTTTAATCGACGGTTAGAAACCTTTTCTTTAAAAAACTACGCTTTTTCCAACATCAGTTTGTATATGGGCCTTTCATCCTCTTCACTCATACCGATATTGGTATTTAAGCCAACTTGGCGAAATTCAAAATCGATTTTTCTGGGGCCCTTTTTAAGCCTTAATAATAGTTTTGGAAAGTTGGTTTAGGCCTATTAGGCAACGTTCAGTTTTCTACGTTTTAGCTTCATTTGTGGGCTAATACGACGGCAGAATTCTGTAAATTTTCGCGAAGAATACCGTGATTTTCATCGGTCTAAATAAAAGGCTTAGGCGATAACATCTGGCTTAAAGGTCATGTTAAGATTTTTCATTAGCGAATAAGGACACTTTCAGTGGCTTTCGGAATAGGCTTAGGACCGGTTGCGTTGGAGCTTAGTTAACGCTAATCGATAATTAGGAAGAAAAGCTAACCAAAAAAACAGCAAAAAGTATATTTTTATCCGGTGAAATTTTTTGTCCATTTGGATTTTGTGTTTTAACCGGCTTGGTTTTACCGAGAATCTTGGCTAGATCGTAGCCGTCTTCGAGGGTGTCATTCCCCGCAGAGGTGATCGCTTTTTTCCGGTCTTTTCTTTGGCTATCATAATTTTTGAAATCGAGTGAACATTTATCTAATCGTGTTTTATAAATTTTAACTTTAACAATGCACAATTTTGTAATGTTTTAGAAATACGTTTGCCATAAATGTATATCATAAACGCCTGTTTGGAACATGTTAATCACGTGGTTATTATTATATGCACGACATACAATCCTATACAATGAATTAAATTAATTTACGTGTAATCTGTAGCTTAATTTCAAACATGGCTAACACTCATTTTCATAAATCAGATTGAATGGATCGAGAAAAGTTTGAACATTTCAAGATTTCAAATCTTGAATGCGTAGTTTCAGCATTTTTGTAAGTGTGAATTTTTTTTAGAAATACGGAAATTATTCCAGAATCTAAAAGTCTTTACTAACTACATGGCATTGTAATAATTTGAATGCTGACTTATTTGTTGTAAAACTAACTTTAATGCTCTCATAATAAGCTTCATTAATAAGTTATGCTTAATTGTGAGAATTTGTGTTAACATGTCTTGAAACGTGCCTATATATATTCTTTCGCAATATTTCGTCTGCTTAATGAGTATGTTATTGGCTAGCTGCCCTTTGCTTAATTGACAAATTGCGCGTGTTTGCATAAGTCGTTTCGTAATAACCCGTTTAATATTGAATTTATAAATAGAAAACTAATTTTATTCTCGTTTTATTATATTTCATCATCTCAAAATAAGCCTTGTCACAATCGATTGTATGACACCTTTTTATGTTAAACGTAGCTTTAAGGGGGTGGTTAGACCAACTGAAGTTGCATGGATTAATTTCGGCTTGGTATCATGGCTATAGGTAAATGTAATTAAAGCAAATTTTTTAACATTTTCTTCCGAATATAGTTGGAATTTTTTTAAACTATTTTATTAATTTTGAAAATGAAGAAATTCGGAAAACTTAAAACGTTGGCTTATCTTGTTAAATTGCCAAGTTTTTGTTCCTTTATTTAGCAGGCATACAAAGCCCAAATCGAAATAGAACTGTTTGTAAGGTTTAACGGGTACTAAAAAAGGACAAGCAGGATTTTGAAATTGCTGAAAAATAAACCTATAAATTAAGTCGCGATTGTGGCTCCCAATTTCAGGCAACACAATCCGTCAAAAAGACCTTTGGCTTCATATACTCATATAAAAGAAGGTTGGCTACCTGCCCCCCTTTTCTGCCCAAACCCTCTTTTTGGCAATCCGAGAGACTGGGTTGCACCAACGTTTCATTAAACTTAATCGACGCTCAAAACCCCTTCTACTCCCCAAATTCCAAATTACCTTTTGACCCCCTCTGAAACGTACGATTTCAAAGAAAATTTATTTCCTCGTTTTTCCAACCTGTTTCACCTAAATCAAAGGGAAAATCCCCATTGAGACATTTTCACCACATGTGCCTTATCTACCGGGGAGTAAGGGCCGGCCAATCTTATCGGCGGCGATGACGTCATGCACGCCATCCTGATGCATGCCGGGATAGGTGCCTAACACGCATGCGCGTCTCCCTGCGCGGTTAGGATGGGGGATCCCCCGTTCTAGCGTCAATTACACGTGCGACTGACCGTTCGCTGATAGCCATCGTAAATTGACCCCCCAAATCTTTCGCCACGTGGGCTCCTATGAATATTATCACTCGTATCGATATGATTGTAGAGGAAGAGGAGGGCACCTACTGCAGCGCGCCACGTGCCGGCCTCAACATGGGCGAGCACTTAATGACATTTTGATATTAATTTGACAATTAAGATATTGCCACTTAACTTTTTTTTTACATGCAATTGAACCCTGGGATGGGAGAACGAAGGAAGAGGGGAAGCGCCGTTATTGGTGTTCGTGTGAATCTGTGATTAACATGGTCTATGTGATGTTTGCATCAAGGGGGATATAAATCTTATATCTATACCTGCATGTTTTTTGTTGTAATATCTAGGAATCTGATTACATGTTTGTGATATGTGTGCAACATCAGATTGTTGACTTGGGCATTTGAGAAATTTTGATAAGTTTGCATTTCTTGATATTCAAAACAAGAGTTTTGACAATTTTTAAGTTGCTTTGGACCCACATGTCTTAAAATGGCCTTGGTGGACTTTTTTGTGCTAATCGAGAAATCGACCTACATGGAATAAGCAACAGGTGATACCTATAGGAATTATTGCAGGATATAAAACAGACACTTTTTTAACATGTTGTTATTTCAAGTGCTAATGAAACCACCTGCATATTGAACGTGTGATTATTTTGGTTTTTTAATTGTCATTGATTTTTTTTTGAAAAACAATGTTTCTTAAAACTTGTAGTTTTTCGATGGTATTCATTGATTTTACATTTTTAATATTAAATTTGAATGATTGGTTAAAGGTGTTAGCTATTGGCATGGCTATTAGTGTAATTATTTTTAATGGACTGCCAGCTGGGTTAGGTATATCATCTAACCGTTGTTTTTTGTAGTGGTAGTCTTTATTTTAGTTTTTCGAATGTAATATAGATGACGCTTTTTCACAAATATGGTTATATATTGGACGGTTAAAACAACTATATTCTCTCGAGGCTATTTGTTTCTTCTAGTATTTCCTGTTATTAGTATATATTGTGAATTAATTCCAAGAACATGTCTTAAAAGCATAATTTATCACGATGTCTTGAAATTTAAATAGCTATAATAGTTGATATTCACAGAAATTGTTTATCAAAAATTCTGGTTTTCACATGCATATTTATACAGATAATCTAATTTTATTATTTTGCTATACTTTTGACTGTTAAAGACGCGTCGACTTCCGCAGTTAATAATTCAACGTGGCAAATAACTCCACCTAAAAATGTCGTTTGATGTGAAAAAACCATTTTTTTTTTTTTTTTTTTTTTTCAAGCCTGTAATATGGAAGGCGACATGTTTTATCGCGAAACAATGCAAGAATTGTTAAAATTCCTGGCTTTTATCACACCATCTTGTTCGCGGAATTGACGAAGAACTCGTTCACTAACGGTGGTAAAAGTATGATGAGTATACTGACCAGTCCATCTTTTGGAATCCATTTTCATACCAGAAGACACCTGGCGCATGAAAACTAGATTTTGATATCTGGTCCCATTCAGGCGCCATTTTTGAATTCGACTAATTGCTAAATGGCTTTCTTCTGATGGCCGGTCAAACATTTTGGGAATTTATGAATGTGGCCTGTCCTGTTGTCGTGCTTTGTAGGACGTACACCTGGACATCGATGTCCTTCTACTAATTAAAATTTTGAATATGCTTTCGAATTGCATGATTTGTTTTCTGGAACGATGAAAGAAGGTAATGGGCCCTTTGGGACCACAGAAATGGTGTTAATAAACAACATATTAAAGAAAATACTAGAAAAAACGAAGGCCCCAAGTTTTTTGTTTTTGATATTAATACTAATCCTTTGAATTCCTTTGCCATGGTGCCATGATTGGTCAAGACATGGTTACTTGCAAGTTGCTTGCCATGTGGTAGGTTATTTTGGTTAGCAAAAAATTCAACCCAGATAAGCTTTGTGACAATCAATTTTGGTCATCTTGATGTTACTTTAAAACTGTTTAGTGTGATGTCACTTCTGCAATGTATATCAACTGTTTGTAAGTTTGAAAACAGTGCCCCTTTCAAGACATTTTCCATGGATAGAAAAAATGCATGAAAAATGTTGCTTGTTATGGCAGTTATTTTTTTTACAAGCATATATTAGTGGAAGGCTTATTAAACATTCTCATGCCTGTTTCCATGAATTTCATTTAAGGTTTAAGAAATTCTGTTGAATGAATCTAAGCATTGATTATTGTGCAGCCTCTATATATCGCAACAAGTGTATGCAGAAAAACACTCGAGAAAAACTTGTGTATGCGTACATACAATTCGTCTGCCTCTTATTTATAGATGCATGACGCGAAGCATGTTATTCACTTAACTGGTGAACGCTTTTTATCTGCGAAAATTTCATGCAAGAAACAAATATCAGGCTAAAAACGATGAATAAGAAAACAGGCAGCTTTATTAGGTTCCATTGAAATGCATTAAAAACTAAAATGGGCGAGTGTTTCAAGAGGTTTTTTATTTTTATTTTTTTGCATAGGGTGGTCTATCCAAATTCGCTTATTACGTGTCTGCAATCAAATTATACGTTTTATATATGCTCTTTATTGAAACCGTTGAAGTGGAAAAGTTCTGTTTTGAAAATCCGTGCATTAAGCCTAGTTTTAATGTACACCATGAGAGCATAGGTTTTCACAAAACATTTGTATAGGCCTACTGAACTGAAATAAAAGGCATTTAATTGAGCACATCGCTTTACAAATGTAAATAAATGAGATTGAAATTTACGCGGTTCGTGTTTTAAATTCTTTTCTTAGATTATTTTACGAGTTTTTAAAGTTTATTTCTTGCTGATTTAAGCCAGTCTCATGTGACAGTCATGCGATTTGCATTTCGGAAAATTAGAATTTCCTAATTATACATTTTGAATAATTGTCAAGTAGGATTTTTAAATTAAGGAGTAGCCTGTAATTGAAATTTAGAATTTTTGTATTTAACTTAACTATTGACAAAAAGTAGTGTTGTATCATATAACACATATTATAAAACAAAAGATCAAATTAATATAGGCCCATACTAAGATATTTTCTTATTTCCCATGTTATAACATACAATAGTTGCACAGTATTACATGTATTTACCCAATGTATCTTGTAAATGGGTATTTACTGGCGTTATTGAAACGTTAAAGTTGACAACCTTTGATTAAGTAGCGATTAAATTTAACTGGAATTTGGTGCATTCTGTATGCAAAGGCTTGATGTGTATAGAATTGTTATTTTGTATCCATCCATCCATGCATGTATGTTTTTTATGAATCAAAAACCACTTTTTCTACGATAAACGTGTTTTAAATAGTGAAATTATTCGATTTAATATTCCGATCACTGCTGACTGGACCCTGTCATGAACTGGGACCAACTTGTGAAATTGATTTAATACATCTTTTGAAGCATGTGACATCTAAGCATGTAGTATAATATGCAAGAAAGAGAAGAAAAAAAATGTCATAGATAGTCAAACAAAAGTGCATTAAGTTACTTCTTCGAAAATGAAAACCCCTTCCAAGGGGCATTGAAAGCTATAGCTTTAACGACATGACAAACTGACCATTGAGCTTGACCAGTCACATTCTGCCATTAAACACGTTCGGATATAGTCGCTGATAACGCGTATTTTTTATTTTTGGAAACTGGAGGAACATTAAAAAAAACTTAAAGCCCGTTATTATTTTTACGGTTTTATATTGCACGCGATTCAGACCATAAAAATAACTGGACTGTCCAAACGGCGACAGGACCACGTCCTTGAAAGTAAGAGGACAATTTGGGTGCTTAATGATTTTTGGATATTTTTTTTTTCTTCTATGTGGTTGTAACTTGTAGGTTGTTGATGTTATATAGTAGGGCTTGGTGCCGTCTGTCTCTCTTGACTAATTTGAAGGGTCTGGTTTTATGAATTTTATAACTTTACTCCTCCAAAATGCCCTCACAAATAACTCGAATTTAGATTAAGGCACCACGCGAGCCTCATTATAATTAGGTGGCCGCCGCCTTGATGCTATGAAAATAACTACAACACTTTTGTTGAATTTTTTGTCTCAAGTCCCCTATGACTTTCGTCCACCCCAACTTATTCGCCATGTCATCATAAAAACGTTGTTCTTTGATGGCCTCATGACTTTTGATGTTTTGGGATGCCTCCCTTGTCAGACCAGAGTTGAACCAATTTTAGTCGTTGTAGCACTTGTCGTTAAATCTCCAATTTGTAATGTGCCCAAATAAATGTTGTTGTTTTTTCTCTTTGCACGTGTGTATGCCATCATGAATAGTTTTATATAATGTTGGACTCATGACTTCATGTTGTAGAAGTGCTCATTTGTTAAATTTGCTTCGTAGCTCATGACACCATGTTGCTGATGGACTACTGACTTCCTAGCATGCCAGTTTTCCATATTACTAATCAGCAAATTGTAGAAGAAATAGGATGGTTAAGATTTTCAGTATTTGTGATATGACTTTGTATGGACTGTTAGATATTGACTTTTTCTGGAACATTGGCATTGTTAATCATGGTTACAAGGTCTCAGATTCTGGATGCATTCTTAAATGTGTTGTCATTTGTTATGTTCACATGTCAATGCAAATATTTTTGCTCCACAAGATGCATCAAATAAGGGGATAATGCCGAGGTTTCTCAGGCATAAGCACACAAAGTTAAACTTGTTGCATTTTTAGCGTGCAAATCTTGCTGAAAAATGCAATGCTCGAAGCTGTTTTATCGATTCTCGCTTTTGGTGGATCTGAACTGTTTAGCGGTGTGGCAAAAAAGGGGTATATGCGCGTGACGTCACCGTACAATTGATCGGTCATTGAAACATCCTTAGGGGGTGTCTCTTGTGTCCCGTGTCCATCCTGCCCTTGTGCATGTGAACTGCCAAAAAGATGTTTCTGCAAAAAGGCAGTCTTTTCACGGAGCCTTTCGGCTAAACGTGCGTTGCATAATCAGGATTTTAAACACTGAAGAGTGTGAAGAAAGATGTAATAGTAGATCCCTTCTCTCATATGCAAATGGCGTTTAGCACATTTCGGGAAAACTTTTGTGGGTTTTTGAATGTTCAAGTGACAGTCTCATTGAAGACGTTCAAAGGATGCTAACCACATCCCTTTTAAGACGACCATCTTGAAATGCAAAAGTCCCGATGGGGACGAGCTGTGCTATAAGCTACAAAGGGAAACCTCCCAACAAAAGAATCATCATGGCGCCCTTTGAAATTATTCACGAATGGGGAACATTTAGCCATTTCATATCTTATTTATATGCCAAAAAAGTTTTTAATACTCTTTGAATTTTGTGCACGTGTTTGCGAACGGTGCGAAAAGTTTTCCCTCATCAAACCTTTTTCATTTTTTATATGAATATTTAAGTGGAAATGAAAGGCTGTTTGCGTGCGAAAATGCCAACACTCAACCGTATTGTCCCGCAAGGCCTATATGTGAGTAAAATTTGCGCGGTTTAAAGAAAGGTTTTTTT
This sequence comes from Julus scanicus, assembly GCA_034698625.1. Classification (NCBI taxonomy): domain Eukaryota; kingdom Metazoa; phylum Arthropoda; class Diplopoda; order Julida; family Julidae; genus Julus; species Julus scanicus. The sequence continues at coordinate 23,703 of JAQGBW010000546.1, read as the reverse complement.
TTATTTAATCTAATTTTTTTTTCGTTTTTTTTGCCAGAAGGGAACTGAATAATGCACATTTTTCATAATGTACCAATTTCGAGGCCAATTTGAAGTGTGCTTTTTTCGAGTATTATCATTCTCCCAGCTGTATGCAGATTTGAAACATTTGCATGTGAGATAGGGTCTTAATAAGGACCTGCATTTAATAAGGGTGTGCTAAGGGATGATTTGGGCCCAATTTCCCTGGTTACATTGAATATAAGCAAAACGGACGCTTGAGGCGTGTTACTGTAGAAGTGAGATATGTTGTGAGATACATCACTGCATGCATGGACAAATTCCTTTCGGTTCATTAGGGTAAAATAATATAACTTCAACAACCCTCTTGAAGTGTTTTGGCCTTTATTGATATTGCCTATTCGCTTGTCATCATATCATATCATATTAATTATATATACAAGATCATATTTTGTGGACAAAGATCACATTTTCTGTACAGTGTTTTTGATGTTGACAATTGTTTTGTAAAAACATGGCTATTCTTGTGTATAAAAATAGTTCGAATTTGGAGGCAGACTTGGAAAATGAGAATATCATTATCTTTGATCTATACTGTATATCTACTAGCCTATAGTTTCATAAACTTTTGATTATGAAAACTGTATGGTAGACATATCTTTTACTTATTCTCAACTTCAGACCTTTAGATCGTTTTGATTAACTACAACTTTAGGAATTATCGCTGGAAATTTCACAGACTAAATCATTCCAAATTATGTTATTGAAATACAATGTGTCGTTTTAACAGCTGTTTGTAATTCTGTCACCAAAAGTGTCTAACACGGTGACATTGCCTTGAGAATGAGTCAATTTCTTTCTAAAATGTACACATTTGATGACTGCAACCATTTGCGTTGTTGACATTATTAACTATAGAATCACTTTGCAAAATGCCCCTTATCTGCAGTACAGTATAAAATGTATGAACTTTGCCAGCAAGAGTTAATAAAAATTGAAATATGTTTGGATTCATGGTAATATAGAAGCCCATATTTGGTGCTGCTTTTTTCATCTTGTGCTACTACACTAGGTGTCGATGAGATTATTTCATATTCTCCACTGAAATTCCTCAGCCCTTTACTGTTGGTACTTTGGTCTATAAGCCTATAAATATGTTCGTTTCGCGCAAAATTGCAATTCGGAAAGTTGAATATGGAATGCTGAATTGCCCCCTTAATGTAAGCCAGGGGATATGCATTTATTTTATGATGATAGCGTTAAAGTGTTTCGGCTAAATCATAGAGCGGAGATATAACCACCAAAAGCATCGTGGCTTCTCATTGGATGCTGCGTCTGGCCAGCCAGCTGGTCGCCATAGAAACAAGCCACAGAAATGTTTTATCATCGCAAAATATCCATAAAAGAAAAGCCTTCATTATTACTTTAAAAATGGGCCCTGCTCGCTAAGTATTAGAGCACTAATCTGAAAGCAAAATGGCAAAGGCTTTGTTTTGACCGTTTTCCAAAGTCCCAACAGATTAAGAATGGACTTGTCAACTACTTTGCTATTTTTAGGCGATCAAACATGGCCGTCGAATTAGAAAGTCAGGGGATTTATTATGCTGCGTCAAACACATTGCCAAACACAAGCATATGCTCTCTCAAACTTCAAACATTATACTAAATTACGGACATGTTTTTTCTTATTTTTCATGGAATTGCCTAACATGTTTCTCTGGTAAATGATTTTATAATCTGTATTAATGACGAATTGACTATTCCTGCATGGCTTCTTGCATGTTATTAAAATCGCAGTTTTGGGCATTGTTGTAAAAATGTCATCGCAACTTATGCCACACAACAAGTTAATTCAGAATGTAATTTATGACATATATATATTTAACATGGGAGTTTAATACAGTCTATATCTTTTATGTACATTTATGCGCCAGTTACAAAATTTGGGATATTATCGTTATTTTTATTACTTGCATTTAATAGCTCCCCAATCTTGTTTGCATGATTTAGTCATGGAAAGTCTACATTCAAGAATGGCCCTTGAAATGTGTCATTTGATATTAAGATTTGCCTTTTTATTTAATATGCCCTTTAATGTACATGGAGTTATGGACTATTGAGAATGTGACTAACCACTAAAAGATATTGAATATTAGATATAGACAACGTTTTTTGTGTACATTTGTCATTTAGAAAATTTGGATTTTGGTTCATTATTTGAATTATTTTCAACCACCAGATTTGCAAGGGTAAATGGAAAGACTACATTAAGATGTTTTATAATGTACATGTCCATTTATTGTAAAAATATCATAAGTTCCACCACCTAGCATGGATATTCAGGATGTGATTAACCACTGAAATATATTTAACATTACACATTTTTGACATGTATAGACTACGTTTTTTGTGTGCATTTGTCATTTAGAAAATTTGGATTTTGGTTCATTGCTTGTATTATTAGCAATATCTCCTCAAATGTCGCATGCAGAAACGCATTGTAAAATAAGACCACTAGATTTGCAAGGGTAAATGGCAAGATTTTTTGTGTGCATTTGTCATTTAGAAAATTTGGATTTTGGTTCATTATTTGTATTATTAGCAATATCTCCTCAAATGTTGCATGCAGTAACGTATTGTAAAATGAAACCACTAGATTTGCAAGAGTAAATGGCAAGACTACATTTTTAAAAAAATGGTCCTTGAAATGTGTTTGTCAGTAATCTTAAGACATGTCCATCAAGGAGTCCTATGAATCTCTGCCTTTCCTCCGTCATCATTCTGGCTTCACCCGTTCCCTTCTTTTCCCCATAATCTTTGGGAAGGCGGGGAACAGCTTCTTCTCTCATCACAACGATCATTTTGGTTCCAAATGGTGTTCCAGAAGGGTGGGCCTGTGCATTCGATTGCGGTGGCTACAAGCATCAATGGATCTGCTAACGCCCTCTAGCGGCTGCTCTCGCAAAACATAATCCAATGCCTGTATATATAACATTACAGACTAAACATCCAGGGAAATATCGAGCAAATCGATTATTTAACGCGGCCGATTTCGATTTGAGATTCGATGACGCTAAGATTTATCCATTCGACAATTGGGAGTTGCAATGTGCAAATTTTCAAACAAATAGCATTGTGGGAGAAATAAAGGCATAGCTTGCACTTTCCATTTGTAACGCCTGTGTGCAAACTACCTTCCTGTTGTTTAGAGCTTGCTATGTCCCTAATTGACTATTGCGACTTTGAGATTTAACAACCGTTTAATATTGAGTAAGCATTGCGCAACGCTGCAATTTAATATTAATTTTTTAAATCACATTTATGGCATTTATAACCGCTTATATTTAGCTATAACTGTCCGCTGAAGGTTGCATTGACATGAATTATTTACATAAATAGATAATACACAGCATTCCTGATAAAGGGTTATTCGTTTTGACGTCTGTTTTCGGCATTTAAGGGTTAAACCAGAAGCGGCGTGTAACGGCTGCCGGCGCGGCTTGTAACGGCTGCTGGCTGCTGACTACCGGTCGAGGCGTGTATAACGGAAGTTTTCTATTGTGTTTTTGTGTGTGTGCTGATTTGGTCTTAATATCCAGTGCTCTTGTTTGTTCTTATACACTGTTTTTACAATTAACAAATAATTAAACGTTCAAATACATCATTATCACTAGTTATAAGTAAAAGGGGCATGACGCAATCATTAGCATTGAACTGACTAAAAGGCTATTTGGTTCAAAGTGATGCAAAATACGTATACTAATTATGACTCTAAATTAGCCATTCAAGTTAAACGCAATGTGAATCGACCGTTAAATTAGTGCAATTAGTAATCTGGGTCTTTACCCCCATCCACAGGGCAGTTATATGCTGATTGTATTGCATTGAATTGGATGGTGTAGTTTCTTCAGCTGTTAGCTAATTATTTTTTTAAGACTTAAGTGATTAACACCAGACTCTAAACATAAATCATTTAAAATAAAAAAGGTCTTTGTGATTACACGAAATGGATTGAATGGATTAGGGCTATCAAGCGGCGTGGTCAACGTTTAATTCTTTACAAGCCATAAAAGCGTGTTATTGCGTAGGTGACCAGAGGTCATTAGAACTCTGGTTTCGCATTTTAGGACATTTTTATGGATTACCTTTAAGGAGCTTGAAAAGTCATTTTTTAATTTTTTAACAAGTTTTTTTCTTTTCTACTTCTTGTGAAACCATAAAATTAATGTATCAGCATTTATGCTATGGGCAGCCATAGCTGGCAGTTTGGGTTGTTAATTTTTCAAAAGTTGACTGCATAGGAGACCTTAGCAATTTGTACATTTCAAAATTCGTTATAAGAAACCGTACAGTTTGACACTTGAGAGTGAAAAGAAGGCTTTGGAGAGAAGAGAAAAAAAAATGCATAAATGAAAAACGAGTATAGAAATATAAGGGAGGGGGTGACCGGTGGTCGGTGTTACATGTTTAGCATTTTCAATGATTTGCTGGTTCGTGCGTGCGTATTTGTCACCCCGTAACATATTGCTTCGGCATTCTCGGGGTACAACATGTTATAAACAGGTAGGTGAACATTTACAAATTACTTTCGGAGGTACGACTACTAGCACTCGGGACTGTTTTTAAATTTCAAGCAGTCGTTACTCGGATATTTATCATCGGAATGGGTGGTCAACCAACCAACGATCGCTAGAAAGGAGCAACCAACTACTTATAGGAGATAATACCCCGAAATCTTGCGCCTCTGCCACTGGACTGGACCAGGGGTGCATGGGTGGGACGAAAATTGAATTCAGAAAAGGGAGCAAACCATCCCTCAACGCCAGGATTCATATGCAAATGCAAAGTTTTTTATACATTGGGGAATAAAAAAAAAAGTTGAAACTTTGATTAGACTGCCTTAATTCCTCACCTGGACTATGTATCCTTCTTTGCTTTAGACCCTTACGAGTGAAACTTGTGAAAAGTTCGAGTAATAGGTTTTCTGTTTTTTATGTTTAGAGGGGGTCCTCGATATTCAAAACGAACTTATACACAGGGTGTCCAACAGCCTTGAAAATCGGAATTTTTATCACCTTGTAAAAGTTGAGAATTATACTTGAAAACCGTGTAGCTAAAACACCAGTTTATGCTTGAATTTCCAATCCTGCATTGGCCGGAAAATTTCCGGTAATCATTAAAATCTTTGATGCAAAGACAAAGAATCACTTTTTTTCAAATTATCTTAAAAAAAACTTTCACAAATATTTTATAAATTGGTGGTGGGAGGAGACATTGCAAATTTAAATGTTTCAGCTTTGAAATCCTTGAAATATTATTGACATACAGTGGAAAATACATTCAATTAAATATGTAAAAGCTGAGCAATATGGTGAGGATAGGGTTAAAGGCAAAACATTCCAAACTTGTAGAGTTTTAGCATGCTAAAATGTAACAAAAATCTGTTAAAATGTTACCATATAGTTTTAAAAATCTTAGTTGCGTGATAAGTAATCTTTTTATCAATTTGACTGGAAGGATTGTCTTCTTTCTTTGGGACAGTGCAGGCCGGGGACAGTATACTGTATTTTTGTTCCATGGACGGAAGGTTCCACAATCTTTAAATTTTTCGGATTTGATGAATCACTTACAGGTTTTTTGTTTTTCTTTTTATATATTATAAGTTGTAAGCGCTGCAATGGATTGCGTTTTGCAAACTGGTAAATGGGATTATTTAATTGATTTATTACGGTAAGCCTACTCATGTCATCCTTATAATTGCGGAAATTGCTCGGAAATTTATTTGCGTGGGACGCCATGTTTACTCATGTCCATCATCAATTTTCAACTTTTTCCAATTTTTTTCCCCTACTTCTCGAGTCCCCTTCAGCCCGAGGAATGTTTTTTTTTATTGTTTTCTTTTGTATTTATTACACAATTTTTCAATATGAAAAATATCATGTCACCAACATTCTGGGGGGTTTGCTGCCATAACAAGTGTTTTCAGTGAATCGTCTCCCATCTACATGCATGCATTAAATCTACGTGATTCTTGGCCTTTTGTCAGAGTGCGGTTTTTGGGGAGCTCAGGGGTAAAGGGGGCCAAGGGGTGGGGAGGACAAGGTAAGGGACAGTTTTATATTTCACGAATATACCGCAATGGTGCAAGGTACATCGTTTGCCTTCTTGGTGGTTTTGCTAGTCCTGCTTTCGAAATTTGCCCAAATGTATGGAAAAAAGGTGAAATTATTGAACTATTTGGTACTCATGCTGACAGACGTTGTTGGGAATTTCTAAACATAAACATATGCGAACAACTTAATATACGCCAATGGGGGGCCCTGAATATTACAGCTCAAACTCGTGCTAAATAAATCATATTTTCAGCGTTGCTTTTCCCGGCAATTTACATTTGGAATTGGACTTGATGTCGATGCTTAAAAGCACCCCTTAGCCCCTGGTGGCAATTTACGACCACCATTATATCCTGGACACGCCAAGACTTACAAATACGTCCTCAACCGACATTATCTTCCTTGTAGTGCCGGGTGTCCACTTTGTACTTTTTTCTCCCTCTGTTACATATATGCTTTACAATGCTACACACATATAGTTAGTGGTTAGGTTTTTAAATACAGTCTTCGATATATACGTGGTCTTGCATACACGACATTGATTAATTCTGTTATAAATGTTTTTTTTAAGTTTAATTTACTGTGCTTAAATGCAGGTACAATATTAAGAATATATTAGTAGATGCTTAATGTAATGATTTCATTTTACGAAAATATATAGAATATACTACAAACCATATTAGAAGGTGTATATTAAAATAAACATTGGTTAGCAAGAGTAAATTCCAGAAAATAACCTGGAATTTTCGGTAAATTTTGCATTAACTTCCAAGTGCTGAGGAGCAGCAATTGTAATAAAAGATGTGTTAACTAATTGTTGTTTTAATGATGGTTTCGTTGATTATTTTTGAGTTATTATTCAAATTTTCAATGAATCTCACTGTATTATATCAATATAAATAACTGTTATGCATTTCCAAAGCAATTAATTAGAATTTCTAATGTGTTAAGCTTTATAGAAATGCTGTTACCAGGTAAATAAATGCAGGTGTAGTTTCTCTAAAAATTGGTCTTTCCTTTTTTCCAAATCTAATATAAATTACTAAAAATACAGAAATACAAAAATTCCTTAATCAAAATTGGCAGGTGGGCAAGTCCCACTATGCATATAAGCTTTATAGAAAAATTGCATTTACCCCTTTCGCTTTTTTATATTAAATTACTGAAAAAGTAAAGAATGGTCTTAAATGTTTACTTTATCACCTGTCTGAAAAATGAATTGCTTCATTTTGGTAATCGCAATTTAAGTGGCATACAACTAAGTTCGATGATGAAGAGGTATTAGAATTGTTCAGATTGTGGTCGTTACCCTTTTTTTGATAATTTATTTTTAAGAAGAAGAAGAAGAAGAAGAAAAAACTATAAAAACGAGGGGTGATTTTGTGGGTGGGTTAACAACGCACGTGCTTGTGTATATACAGCGAGGGTAAAGATGAGCCCTTACATCCTCTCAACAATGCTTAGAAGCGTGTACTTACACAAAAGTTGTCTTTTGAAGTTTTTAAAATGGCGCCGCTTTGCCATTGGTCGAAAAAATGCATTAAAAAAAGGGGGAACGAATTCCCTCTCTTCCAAACCTTGGTGAAAAAACCCCATTTTTTATTTTCTATTCTATCTTTCATTCACGAAAAGTGCAATTTTTTTCCAATTATAGTACAAATCAAAATGGCCAGTTGTTTAAAAAAGGCGAAAAAGCGGTAAGGGTGTGTGGATGTGGATGTTCGGGAATGACTCGCTGTAATTTTGGGTTATTATTTTCCTATTTCTGGTCGCTTGTTGTGCGGCCATTTTTGTAGACCGTGTCATTTCTGATATATGAGCTAAAAGTCCCTCCAATGACCACTAATCTTAAGGATGTTGCCCTTAAACATCACTTTTCGAACACCCCATTGACCTTGGAGTAGATTTTTTTTCGTAAGAATAACTCGCTATTTTGTAAACTTCCCTCGCCTATTAGCTCGTGTTATGTAACACCGGTTAACCATGAGTAGCCACCCTGTACTCTACTACAGTGTTTGTAAAAAAACCTATTTAGCGTAAAATGCAATGAGGCCTAACTTTCTTTAGTTTTTGAACTCAATTTGTGTTAAATTTCGTTTTTCTTAAAAAGCTTAATCAATAAAATTTCCTGCAACCTGAAGTTACCTGAAATTGTGCATACGTAGTGTCTTTAAAGACCCCCTATAGAATGAACTCCCTTTGTGTTAATTTCGTTTTTCTTTAAAATTAATGATCATCCTGCAACTTGAGACTTAATGAAAAAATCTATAAAAGAGATCTTGTAGGCCCTAATCATCAAACTTGTCAACTTCTGTAAGTTATTTCTTAGAATGTTACATACATATGGTGTCTATAAAGAACCCTAGAATGGACTCTTTTTGTATTAAATTACAAATTTTAAGACAAATTTGATGAAATGAACGTCCCACATCCAGAGTCTTATCATTGCCAAAATCTAGAAGGAGATCTTAAAGGCCCCAATCATCAAACTTGTCAACTTCTGTAAGTTATTTCTTAGAATTTTACATACGTATGGTGTCTTAGAATGGACCTGATAAATTTTCTTTAAAATTAAATTAATAACACATCCTGCAACCTGTGACTATCATTTACAAAATCTTTCAAAGGATCTTGAAGGACTCTCAGAATCATCAAACATAAGTATGGTGGCTGTAAACATCACAGTTTGTATCAAAAATTACGTCATGTCGGTTTAGGGAAGTGTTCAAGAAGTCATCAATATTTTTCACATTAAAATTCAAAATCTGGTCATTATGGTTGGTTTGATTTTCATCTCCCTTAATAAGTCTATTTCACACGGACTAGAGGTTGTCTGAAGTGTTTTCCTAGTCTGTTGTCCTAATTTTCGGATGTCATTTATACATTTCGAATCTGTTTTATCCATATTTAAAATTTACCAGATATCAGTTTTACATAACCACGCAATTGCGAATTCTCAATTATAAAAATCGTACTTCTTGTTGTACTCGGGCTTATACTATATATATTTTATAGCCATATTAACGTTAATAAAAAATATAACTAAACTGTCTCGTTATCCCCCTTTTTATTCACCTATTTTTTCCCCGATGGTATCACTGCAGACTCGGCTCATTAATTTTTCTTCATAATAATTGTCCCTTGTATAGGGTGGTCCAACCACTACGAAGTAAACCGTGTCCACCATAGGCGTGGTGCGGCCATTTTGGGGACGAAATAGTGCTTCATGATTTATTTTATTGCATAAACGCGATATTATCTTTATGATGCGTTTTTAAATCGAGGAAATCAAATGAGAGGGTTATTTTTTTTTTTTGTTTTTTCAACAATTTTAAACCTCCATCTCTTGGGTGATGGCGAGCTTTAAGTTGGAACTTTTACTTTCTTGTGGCCTCTTGGACAGCCTAAGTGTGTAGCATTAAAGGAGGAGCGTGTGCATAAATTCTGTTAAATTGGTAAAGCTAATTGCAGTTTGGTGCAAGGCCTCGTTAGTTTACTTGGAGAATGGATTTTATGATGTCATAATGGTTTTTAAAAAGTCCCTTCAAAGTTAAATTGCTTACAGAAAACATGTCCTTGAATATGATCTCCGAAAAGTGGGTGGTACAAGTTAACTTTGCACCAGTTACAGAATTCTCACAAAATACTATGTAATTAATTTACGAAGTTGACCAGTGCCCCAGGGGAAGGGGTCCTTTTAGGAGAAAAAAATTGGAAATTGAAGTCGTTCCATCGGCGTTTTTGATAGTCCAAAACTGCAGATTTCTTAGAAAAATGCTTTTTTTTTGTCCCTTAAAATTCCGATTTGAGGTTCGTCTCGGGTCATCTGGACACTGTCCACTCCAATGAAAACAATCCTCGTTTGAAATGTTGGTGAAGATAGATCCGAGCCCGAAGTTTGTGCGTTGGTCTTTTGAGAATGACCACCCTTGGCCGTTATGACTGAAGAATGTCCTGAAATGACTCCGAGAAGGTTGTTAAGACAACCCTAAGGCTAAGTCATAAACTGTTTATTATCACCCCACATTTTCCTCATGCCCCCTAGATGCATTACCAGAGTTGCATGGGCTTCGATGCGGCCCTCCCCAAGCTACTTCCCTCAGAATGCCGCAGAAGGAGGGGTTATGCTCATGTCTTTCCCCTCCTGTTGACCAATGGTCGAGGTCGTGTTTATTTGTCCATTTAAGTGACAGTTTAACCAGGCTAAGACGAAATAAACGTTAAATTTTTATGCAAAGTAACATTCTGCTATTTTTTTCTTCTTTCTTTGGAGATTTAATTGATATAATTATTGCAAATGAAGGACTTATCTTTTTGTCATGTTAGGATATTTGCATTGATATGAATTTAACGAGTTAATTGCACTGTATATTTAATATGATGTAATTATGCTAATAACTGGGATGGTGTGAAATTATGTAATGACCTGTTGCACCAAATTGTTTTGCCTAACCAAACTTGTTTTAAATACTAATTTCTAAACGAACATTCATATAATAAAATTAATAATTACACGGTTTACAGAAATGCATCCTTCTTCACGTAGCTCTAACCGGAAACGATTTCGGCGGATGTGAATGTGCGCATGCGCACGATCTCATCGTCTACTTTCAAGTGATGGAGGCTGTTGTAATAACATGCAGTTAGTTACCTATACAGAAAATAATTTCTTAAAGAATGCGAGTTACTTAAGGTCCTCCACCCCTTGCTTCGGTCTTAAGGTGTCCAACATAACAGCTTATAAATTTGAAAGCTATGTTCGTACAAAATGGCCGACTGATTAGCATTCTTGTTGTCCTATTGTCCGCCCTGTTTTCTTTAACCCCTTAGTTTACCTTTTGTAGGAGGAAACAGAAACTTGTCTATTTGCTCTCAGAATTCTTTTGCTTATTTTTCCCAGGCTTTTTTCACGAAAGTAAGGTTAGGTCTCTCTCTTCTCTTTACAATATAATATAAAAACCAGTTTTTGTTTTTTTATAAACTAAACACATATAGTTCTTATAAATGCACGTCTGCCAGTTTGTTTTAGGCAAGGCCCTATTGGTCTTTTCCTTTTATTATTTTGCAGGCTGTTTTTATAATCGTCTCTATTGACTTAAAGATCAGTGGTTTGTTGTCCAAAGATTAAGTCGAGGTTTGAAATTGTGTAAGATGTAAATAATATAAACAAAACCAAAACAGAAAATTACAAAAGAATTATTTAGAGGGAAAGCGTCTACTCCATGGACCCGAAACGAAGAGGAATTTTTCTCAGAAGTTAACGAGCCAAAAAAGGAGTGGTAATTTTTTTTTTTGCTTTTTTTATTTGCACAAATCCAACTGAACTTGCCACTAACCAAAAGTATGCATTCTACAAAGCAAATATCATTAGGCTTTCTGCGTCATTTTTGTATACCTTTTAAAATCTCGAGATGCTATTTTATTTGGTTATGAATAAAACCCGATTCGGTTCATTATGTCTTAATAGCGGGCCTACGTGCGATTTTATTGAAGTTGGATGGTTTCTTAAATTAACACAAAAAAAATGTTGAGGAAAACACTTGAATATCTGCGTGGCTATACGTAACATAAGTTCCCTACAAGTGTTGACCTTTTAGTAAGGAAGATGAAGGAAAAAACTTGTACATAAGCACTCTTGCCGCCATCTTTATAGATTGTTGTGAAATACTACATAAGCAGCACTCGTCATTTGCTCTTTCGTTTATTAAGTTTATTTAATGATATCCAAGGACAGTTAATCTTATAAATATGTTGGACTGCTTCACAAAATAGTATCTAAGCAATCGATGCTGGTAAAGTTAAGGGTGTACTGTATTCCAAGTAGGCTTTTTCAAACGCTTTTATTCAATCTATAAATAGGACTAGGGAGAAAACCTTGTCTTACTTTACTATAACATCTCAAATTTAGTTTAAGATGTTTAGTGTCTTAACCATACAAGATTCCTTTAATGCTGGTTTTCAAATTTACGAATCAAAGATTCTGCAAGATCTAACTGACTCTGGAATTTGCTTCTGATGTCATGGTTATCTTTTTGTCAACTGCATCGATATCACTCCCCCTTCCAAGTTAATGTTGTTGACTTTTGATGAGATGTCCACTTATGATGGATAACGATAATTAGGATTTCTGATTTCCAATTTTCCATCGCTGGTTTTTCCTGAAGCATAAAGACGTTGCCTTTTCCATCCAGTAGTTGGGTTTTTATTTCCCCTCCTTTTCATCCTCCTTCTTGTGAACATCGTTGTGTGTTGTGTGTGTGTGTGCCCATAAGGAGTCATTTCATTCAGTGCAAGTGCACAAAAGGGCAGAAGACCACTCGACTGAAAGCTAAATATTTGTTAGGAGAGTTGTGATGAATTTGGGAGAAATGCTTGTCATTTCGGAATGAGTGGTTTTTCCCCTTCAATACATACAGCTGCTTACTTGCTCGCTTACATCAGTGCCGACAATCAGAGAGGTTTTCACCGGTTAACCAATTTACTACTACTACTACTATCCAGTGGACTGTTGTGTTGATGTTCACCTTCGTAGTTATCAATAACCGCCGTTTACAAGATGATCCAGGAGGGGAAAATAAGTGAAAATTGCCACAAAAAAAAAGGTGTAAGTTAACCCACTGAAGACTCGATCTCGTAACTTGCAACAATGTTAACATGTTTTGAGTGGTCCGTGTTTGTAGTATGTGTTGTGACATTTATAGTACGAGTTGTGAATTACTTTGATAAGTGGTACCATGTGCACCAACCAGCTTGTGCATGATTGTATACCTTGATTTCTTAAACTTAATGTGCATCCATTAATGGATGATGAATTCAACATGAATATTGATTTAAAATGCAAAGGCTCTCAACATTCCCAAAGTAGTTTCTTAAAAATCTAATTTCAACAATTTTCACACTCTTATTTCTGATGTTATTTAGCTCTAATGCTCTATTACCTGAAGAGATTTCTATCATATGTTTACTGAAACATTTCACAAATCAATTTACGAAAAAGAGAAAAAAAATCAGATTTAAATTACTTACAAATTGCTTTTTACCGCCCTTGAGAGCAAGATATTAAACGTGATACTGTAGATGCTTCTAGAATATATGAAACTAGATGATATCAACATTTGACTATCCTTTTTAAGACGTTTTCAGAGCTAATATTTTAACCCTGGTGCTACATGTATCCAATATGGCGGACGATTGTAGCCATCTTTTTTTTTGCATTTTAATTTTGATCACCACAATTGACTACTAAACCGCAGTTTTCTGCTGTTTTTCCTCTTCTGTGGTTATGGTAGTCATATAACTCAATTTACTCTGAGTAATCTGAACTTTCCTCTCAGTTAAATGCATTTAATCCTAATTGAAAATTTGGCTTTTTTGTCGGAATTTTTCCCAAAGAATTTTGGCTAAGAGAAGAAAACATTTCGTTGGGTCCTCCTCATCGTATAATTCCACACAATATAGCATTGCATTATATTTATATGAATGCAAGAGGGATAACCTGAAAATGGGGGTGGGGTTGGAGGATGATGCTTATGTTGCTATAGTGCATTAGAAGTATTAAAACGGGCGAAATCCCATATACGGTGCTGCTTGGTCGTTGCATGTATAGGGATGAACCCTGTGGTCTGAAGCACTTTACTGATTATTTCATAACAAGCTAGAAATGGGTCTAGTAAGCCGAAATATAAATGGCAGCAGTGGAGGAATATTGTAGTGGCCAAATAGAAAAGAGAAAATTGGGCTCGAAATCCTTATGAACGCGCAAATAACGATGGCTTAAACCTATAGGCTCTTAACCCTCCCTCCCCATCCATCCCCCCCCCTCCACCCTCTCCCATATGTACGCCGTACATTGTGTGCCTATGCAAGGCCCATATGGAAAGTTGATGATCCGCTACAATAACTTAATGTCTATCATAAATAAACGGCCGGTCAAATGGTGTAGACGAGGGAAAACTGAAATGGTCCTGAAATTTTTCGAAAGGGGGCTTTTCTGAAAGACACCGAAGATGTGCTGGTTGGATTGACCATTTTTGATGCCCATTACAGTTCTCCCTATACTTACAGTATTTCACAGTAAATAAACAATTTACACTTTGTTTTTAAAGGTATGATTTGGAAAATTAGGAAAAATTCTGAATTAGTGGACCTCTGTATAATCCGCATTATTCTAGTTTTCATACAAGATTTTGCACAAAGAATATTTGAAAATGGTAGAAAAATATAGTATTTTTTTTTGAAAAGTTTAAAGTGAAGATTTTGAAAGAGCGTTTTTCCTGAAACTTTGACGCTTTAATACGTTCTGATCAATCTTTTTCATCATGATTTAATTGTGCATTATGCAGGCTATTCGAATCTTCAGTAGCCTATTTTTTCTTGTATATATTCAGATTCAGCACCCTCTGGTGGTATACGACCATTTTGCATGGTATTTCAGGGTGTCCAGCTGCTTTGAAATTCGGAAAAATCTGGAAATGTGCTTGCATTTAACATCTGGAAAAACTCGGGAATTATGCTTAAAATTTGTGTTAAACAATAGTTTAGGCTGAAATTTTCTTACATTTAAAAAAAAAAAATAATTATCTAGAAATATGTATGATTACTTTGAAAATTATTGTGGTAATTAGTCATACGACGGGTCCTTGATAAATGTAAGGAATCTTTCAAATATTTTTTCATGAATTTGTTCGAACAAATTTATTGAACTTGATATATTTACAAAATGGGCTCTACTAGAGTTATAGAAAAATGGCCTCTTATTTTCTGTTTGATATGCTGGGATTGATCTCAGACTGGTTGAGATTTTAATGTTCATATATTTTTCTATGAAAACTGCTCAGTTATGATAGCATCTTTTCGATGCATCCCAACTGAGTGGCGCCCCTTTTATAGAGAGACGGGAGAAAAAGAAAAAAAAGGGGAGAGATCTCAACAATGATGGTGCAATTGTGGGGAAGTCGGACATTAAAATGGCGTACCTAATGTCAGAATGGCAGCTCGGACAACGTGTAATCCCGCTAGGAAATGCGCGGAAGCAATATCTTTTTCCTGCCCTCATAAGAGGGGGGAATAGCGTTATGTCACTGAGGGCAGTTGTTAACGAATTATGATATCATTTGTAACACCCACTACTTAGACAATTTCCATTGCAACCCCCCTACATGGTGCAATATTAGATATATGTATAAAGGGGAGGGGTGTTACACTCCTATGAATACGTGGCTTTATCGTATTGGAAAAAATATTCCCCCTCTTTGTTATTGCTCCTTCTGTTCGATGGGGTCACTCAAATGGACTTGTAACCAATTTCCTAAATAACAAAGATGAATTTTGTTGAATTTTATATCAAAAATGAAATAAGCTAAAATTGCAATAATTTACATAGTTTTGAAGAGAATTTATCTGGAACATTTTCAAGAACACTAAACATTTTAAGGGCACTTCTACTGCTGGTAACACTTGTGTTTAAGAACTTATTGTCGACTAGTAAGTACTAAAAAAGCTAATAAGAACAAAGCCTAGAAAGACCTTTTTTCAATCATGTTCTCTTCCCATGACTACAATAGTGGTAACACTTATGAATGTTAGAACGATGACGTGTTCTACTCATTAACACTTGAGCTTATTGATGAACTGGCACTCGATGTTAAGTTGTCTACTACAACAACTTCTAGGATGATGCAAATGCTGGCACATGAAAATGATGTAGTGGTCAGCAAATTCTGCTATATAATACTTTTGCAATGGGAGTTTGATTGATGCAGTGCCCTTAGTTGTTATAGTTGCAGATTTCGTTACAAGTCTACATTATAATGAAATGATGTCCATTTCGTATAGCACGTTTTATGAAATGAATATCATTTTTATTATTGTTATTTTTTCTCTTGAAAAAACTTATTTCTCCCATTTCTCCATTTTCATTCTTCGACCCTCCCATGCAATTATTTCGAAATGCACTCGATCCCGTTTCCAACTGATCAATAACTCTGGTTTGGATGTCTGTCCAATGTGCATTTGCTCCATATCTTTTTTCATTCATTCACACGGTTTGTCACGAAAGTGCTTTTTTGTGGATATTAATGGGTCATCGTCCATGGATTGGCCATTATGACCAAAAGGAAGAAAGATTTTGATTTTTGACCGTTGATATCGCTCTTTTGGGGGCCGTTAATATAGACGCCAACGTATACACTCCTATATTGGGAAAATATTAGTTTCCCCTCCAAAGGTATAAAACCATACTAATCAAAACTGGGGCCATTACATGGGTCTTATACAAGCCATAGAAATTAGCGCTTTTCAATCTTTGACCTCTGGCACATGGCAATTGTGTCCCTTATTAAAAACAGTTTACTTAATAATCCCTTATTTATTCAGACTTTGGAATTTCCTTTCACTGATTGATATTCGTATAATATCCTAGGACTAGGTCAGATCCAACTAGGTCTATTTTAAAAAAAAACCTAATGTGGAACCATATGGGTTTAAACTGGATTGAACTAAGAAAGATTTAGTATAGGTAGTAAACAATGTTAGATTAAGTGCATTCTCGGCCAGTTTTAGGAGGATCCCTTGCAGGTTTAAAGAGCTATGGTGTCCCAACGTTTTTGTCATACTCTGCCATTTAGTTTTTAACCAAAAAAGGTGGATGGGGGACTCGAGGCCCCTTTCTGTTTTAACTGTAATAAACATTTTTTTGTTAACAATGGTCATATTTTATAAGATTTTCAAGACTCTCTACCCCCTCTTCAGCGGGGCCATTTTCACCCCTCCTGGACAGACCCTCGATTTCAGCCAATCCGCCCATTTCTTGACCCCTGTCAGGTTTGTGGGCTCTGACAATGGCCATGAGTGTGTTATGGTTCGCCCCCAGGGCCGGGTCCAATAATATGAGGCAATAGGACAAGAAGTTGTTAGAGGTTACGGGCGACAATAGGGCAGGTGGTGGGACATGTTTAGAAAGAGTGTGGTATGACAGGTAAAACGACCCCAGTGACCCAAGGTCAGTTTGATGGAAGAGTTAGGGGGTGGAGGGATGATGGTCATCCTCGAGCCCTGATGGAAGAGGGTTTTTTTCGTGGAAAATGACTAACAAGGACCCCACAGCGAGAGGCTTTCTTGTAATTTAAGTCTTCATTGGCAACAGACGCCCAAACCGACGGTCACTTCTTGAAACCATTCGTGTGATTTACACAGCTCTGAATCTGCCATCTTAATTTGGAAAATCACCCAAATGGACATGGTGTTTGTTGTAGCACCTTGACAGTTGTTCCGCTTGTGCCCTTTGTGGGCGTGCGCTCTGCCATTTGTGCCATGTCCATTTAGCTTTAATCGTCGATTATAGCTGGGTTTAAAAGCAGCGACCTCGTTTGGCGGCCAGTTTACTTTAATCTCTACTATTAAGTAAAATTATGCAGGTTGCCTGGTTGTAGCAACATTATTGACTGCCATTTTTTACAATATCAGATACCATGCTTTGTTAATTTCGATATGTATAAACTTAAGATGGCACACTATTAATCTGTTAAATGCTGTTGATGCAACCTGCCATCAACTTCTTAACCGAGCCTTTGCTACTATATCACATCCAGGCTCTGAGGGTAAACCAGGTGTATGATGAAAAATGTTAGTCACGTTTTGGGTATTTTTGATTGAAAATTAATGACTCAATTAAAGGTTGTATCGTGTTTAATTCGTACAAATTGTATCTATTTTCAAATTACAAATTCGTACAGTGCTCTCTTGATACACGCCTGTCAACACTTTGCCCCTTTGAACACCTCATGATAGTAGTTTGGATTATGGGGGCGCTGCATGCATGTTGTATACCATCAAAACGCCCCTTATCCCCTGCCTTTTCCATAACGCTAAAATGGCCACCTCAAAGTTGAAGAACTAATTGTTGAAACAACTTTATAAAGATAACACTCCTAGGGAAAAAAACCTACTGCTAAAAACCATTATTTCGAGAGTATTAAACAACTCACACGGAGAGTTGGTCTATTTCAAGCGCCTGCTTTTTTTTTGTTTTATTTTTTATTATCATTTTTTTACGTTTACTTTAAAAATAGGGGGCGAGGATGATTTTGGGGTACTGGTGCGTGAAAGACAGTAAACATTTGGGCGGCGAATTCATGGTTTTTACCACTAGATGGGGCAGTTTTCATATGCAAGTTCTGCAAGATGGCGGCGAATGGTTAGTCTCTGGCGATTGAATAAATCTATACTGGGAATGTGTTTTGCTTGTACTTACTACGAAATTGTAATTTTTTGGAATTAGCTTAATTTTGTTGAAACATCTAAAACTATTTGAAATAAAAGTGCGCCCATCAAAGCGCTATGCGTCAAAATATGAGATTAATTTTCCTTCAATTATATAATTATACTAAAAATTGAGTGACGGAATTACAACTTATACTGAGTCATTATTCCCTGTTTTTAATTTTGAAGTCTTTCGAGGAGTTTTCGTGTTTTGTTACCTTTATAAATGATTTGTCATTTTGAGGTTTTTCTCATGGTCAAGAGCGTGTTAAGTTTCCCTCCATTAATCGATTTTTTTGTGTGAAAAGGTACACATTGATAATTAAAATTGAACTCGTTTTCACACAAAACCCATCCATCCAAATCGTCATTCGCAACATGATTTTTAAGGCAAGTAATTCTTTTGAATGCAAAAAATATATATATTAGAATGGTACTTGTTGAGACTGCTCCTTAAATATTCATTGGAAGATTCATGCAAGTTTCATTGATTTAGTTGCTACTTATTACATTGATAAAAGGTGATCAAAGGTTCTGTTCTAATCGATCATTTTCGTCAAATAATTCTCAGTTCTGAATAATGTGTTTTTTTTTTTTTATTATAACAATTTCAGAATATCCATTTCAACTACTTTTAGTTTGTCAAATGCTTAATTAATTTTCAGCAATGAAAAGTTAACAGTGATAACTGATTTTGGCGAATTTGAATTTCATTGTTTTAAATGATGTTTTTGCATTGGTCACATCAATCGTGTCATACGACTGAATTTAAATTAAATCCAATTGTGCATTTTGTAATTCGTCTCGTATTTTCCCTTAGGATTATAATTGTAACGCAAGGAGAATTTAAAGGTTTGTGTTTTTACGAAATTTTTTCCTTTGAAATTCTTTTGTCAAATTGCCACAATTCGTTGAACACAAATAAGTTGAAATGAACGACTTAAATATTGTCACCCAGAGAAATGTTCTGCCCTTCTGAGTCGCATTTTATGCCGTGTCATTTCCTGCAAATTTATTATATAGGTCTACCATTCAAAATTTCGAATAAGACTTGTTTTTTACCTTTTGGGTTTTTATTTGCTTAAAATATTTGCGAAATTTTTTCTGCAATCTATGTGAGCAAAGCGTATAATGTGAAAAACCCATCATTTGTGAAGTTTGTGTTTTTCGAAATTATTCCAAAAAATGTTATTTTACGCTAGGTATTTCATTACTCGAAATATAATGCGTGTAACATATTTTGTAAGAATTACGTATGAAAAATTATGATAAAATATACACTTAAACGATTAACTTTTTGAACCCAACAGGTAATTTAATATTAATTAATCAAGTCATATTTTTATTCCGATAAGGGCATTTGTTTGTACTTGTTATGTGCTGTACAAGTTTTCAATAATTTTAACAATCAAACCAAAGAATTGCATTGAGGTCACATCAATTTTTTGTTAAATTCTGGTAAATTCAATAAATAACGATGCAACCGTTTATCTTTTTAAAAATGCACAAACCATATAAAATTAGTCGCGATTTGTTATGTGGTGTGGTGAAAATAAACTTGTACAGTATGTTCCATTGTTACGATTTCTGACTAACCTTAATTGTTCCGATTTTGTATTGCATCACAATGGCTGGGTGCCGACATCTCCATTTTCTACCAAATTAGGCGTACAGTCTAGTCATAATATTTTAAAAAATGATAAACATTAATATGAAACCATGCGAAAAAATGGTAGTTTGCTTTGGAAACAGCCAACTGTTGACAGTTAAAACCATAACGAAATTGGTACGCGGTTTTATGACTTGTATTTTTAGCGGTGTTTTTAAAAGTGCTTTTTTGGATGACGGGGGTGTTGCAATTTTTGTATAAGGCTAAAAACCTCGAAGTTTTGTAAGAAAATAAATAGCCGAAGTTAAGGAAGATGAAAAATCTTCATATCGTTTTGAAGAACATAAGGTTTCTGGTTTTTGTCTCCTCACAGCTCTGGCGGAAAACTTACAAATACATATATACATATAGGCCTGGATTGAAGGGGGAGGGAAGGGAAATAGTTTCTGAGAACATATAACGCGGTTGACAGTTTATGATTTTAGTAAGAGTCTGGTTTACACACTTTAAAAACACGATTCTACACATGTTTAATGGAATCCTATATATTATTTCACTTAGCCAAATTCACTTAAAAATATAAGCACGTAGGCGTTTGACTGGCCGCTTGCTTGTACAAGCCTTAAAATAGGTGTGTACAAGACTATAAGAGATGTAGAAAAACAACAAAAACTGTGCTCGCTGGGGTGGGAATGCAACACTAATAAATTTCATCCATGACGAAATGTTAGTTTTTACGTAGTTTGCACTGTTTCCAAAACTTTGTAGATTTCATTAAAGTCGCTTTACGAAATACTGTATGCCTATGGAAAACTTATTTTCTGAACGTATTTTGACGTCTGTATTTAAGCGCAAGTTCAGCAGCGACGGTGAAACGGAAGTGCAACGGCTAACGGTTGTGAATCGGCTAACACGGCTGGGTATAATGGCTTTCGATAGCTTTTTACAAAACGATTAGTTAACAACAGTTGCGACCTTGTCACTGTCCCTATATATCGTGGTTTTTTTTTGTAATAACTTTAAGTTTCCTTGCAGAAAATCTTTCAAGGATTGAAAACATTTGCTTTACATGGAACAATGTTAAAAATCGAGTGAATAATTTAAAAATGCGGAATTTTGTATGTATATATATATATATTCTGATGCCTATTGCCCATGGAAAACTTTACTTTCAGAACATATTTTTACGTTTGTTTTCAGTATTTAAGTGAAAGTTCAGCAGCGGCTGTAAAACGGAAGTGTAACAGCTAACGGCTGTGAATCGGCTTACGCGGCCGGATGACGGCTTTCGATAACTTTTCACAAAACGATGGTACAACGTTATAGCCGTGTCATTAATACAGCTTTTGATACAAATAACTTTGTAATTTCAACATTCCTTGTAGAAAGTTTATCAAGGGTTGACACAATGCAAAAAAAAAACAACGAGTGAACAATTTTAAAATGCTAAGTTTTGTATGTATATATTCGGATTCAGCAATCTCCATTAGTTAATTATTATGTTGTCAAATTATGGTAACATTGCCTTAAATATAGACTATAACGACAACATGTTGTTATGACGTGCAATGCGGAAGAACAGGGTAGGAACATGTTGGAATGTATGCAGTGTCCGAACATCAGGCAAACTGCAACGCGATATTGCCACGAGATACAGCTAAGTGGGTGAGCATATCTAATTTATAAAAATTAATGAGAGGGGAATTTAACGACGGCAGGAATATCTTAGCAGACCTTGTATTATTGTTATTGCCATTTTATGTCCGTCTACCGGCCAATTTCGCAAAGATCCCAACATTAATTACCCCTTGTTATATTTGAGAAAAAAAACAAAAACCTCAATTCATGATTGAAATTTCGTTCACACCTGTTATGAATTCACCGTGACAATTATTTCCTATTAAACAAGTAGTTTTATCCCCTCGCGATAAGATAATACGGTATACGTCCATTGTGTCCATATTTATTTTTATGTGCATTCAGAACTAGTA
Source organism: Julus scanicus (assembly GCA_034698625.1). Classification (NCBI taxonomy): domain Eukaryota; kingdom Metazoa; phylum Arthropoda; class Diplopoda; order Julida; family Julidae; genus Julus; species Julus scanicus. The sequence continues at coordinate 1,732 of JAQGBW010000546.1, read as the reverse complement.
AATCTTTATTAGCAAACGAGTTCAGGCCAAAAAAAAAGATTGAAAAAAAAGATTTATTTTTATATGTCACTTCGATGTCACATTTAAGAAACTGGGGGTAAAAAGGACTGGAAAACACGAGGTATGCGTGCCCAAAGGGATATGACCGAGGGTTCTTGACCTTTTTTTAAATGGCTTCCAAGAAAAGGCCAGGACATGGGGAGGGGCGTTGGGAAGAGGAGTGGGGGGTGGGGGGATGAATACAAGATGGACTCCATTAGATTTACACCTGTCTTATCATCTACCCCTTTTTTATTCTTTACCCCTCTACAACCCCCTTCGTTCTGAAATGTGGCGGAGGATCAAAAATAAATTCAGGAAATGAAATTGGTGATGCAAGACAGGACAGTGATTTGAATTTTTACATTTTGTACAAAAAAAATAGGTTTAAAACTTAAGTCCTGGATAACCTTATTTATAACCATGGTTTTATTGGTGTAGGGGGACCCTTGTATAGGAGACAGTTTTAATTTTCCAAATAAAAAAAGAGGCTAACAAGCTCATAAATCATTTACAAGTAATATGCAAAAGACGAATTGCCGCACAATCATTAATCGTGAACTGTTAAATGAAATTAATGCCAAGGATTTTTATGTACCCCCATTTATCCATGCAAGAATTGAATTATCTTTATAACCAGCTTAAGTTAATTATATTTATGAACACAATGTGCGCAATAAACATCAATAAAATGGTTTAGGAAACATGCCCATTGTATTTGAATTTCACACGTTTGTTGTTGTTTTTGTTTACAAAATGGGCTATTTATTACAAATGTAGTGTAATAAGAATTTCGTAGTCATTTGTCTATACCAGGGGTGTGTAACCTAAAAAAGGTTGTACACCTTCCACAGATGATATATGCTTTCTTGAAGAATATGACCTCGCTAAATACTATCCTAAATTACATTTCGTGGTTTTGGTGGCTACTTGAACAGGGCATTCAACAAACGGATAACTCTTTTTTTTTATTTTCCCATTGCGGAAGCACATGAGAACATCACTATCCAAATAGCCGCGAAAATCAGATAAGATGGCGGACTTATGTTCCATTTTTCTGGGCTGATCCAGATGTCGAATTCCTCTTCTGTTTTTTTCTTCTTTTGTGTTATGTGATTTTTCTGGCATCATCTTTCTCCTCTCCTATCATATACAATTTCTTGAAAATGATTGGTCGCGAAGGGCGATTTTGCACCACCCCGCTTTATGGTACCCATAAAAGTTTACGATAGAGAAAAGGCTGGTTAAGGAGATAGGTGGGATAAGGAGGCTCGCTCACTTTTGTGTAAACAAAGAAAAAGTTTTTCAAAAAAACGCTTTATGGCGAGTATATAGAATAGGCGTTCCTAATGAATAACCACGAATGGTCGCGATTTTCATTACGAGGACAAATTTTGACATTTTGATTTTGAGGGGAACAAAATGGCGACCTGGCCTTGTTAATCAGAAGCGCCCTCTGTCATTCTATTTTAAACATCTCGAGTATATTTTGAAAAAAAGCAGTGCATTGATGTGGAAGAGTAGGTTGTAGTGTAATGTTTTAGTTTACATTTACACTGTAGTATGTTAATAATGTTTGTAACTTCAAAATGTAGCAATAGTGTAGTACATCCTTGATTGCCGACGCCGATGGTCGAGTGGGTTACGTGCTTGCCTCTCGATCCTAAGATGCTGGGTTCGCTCCCAGGTCGAG